>JAXLNO010003350.1:0-49442 GCA_038087875.1 Malacoraja senta
GAATCTGAGTAGACAGATTCACTCGAAGTTCACCAGAATCTGCGGAGACAGATGGACGTTAGTCCTCAGGAAGAAGAGACGCTGGTGAGCCTTCTTGACCAGAGTTGAGGTATTGTGGGTCCAAGAGAGGTCATCGGATATGTTGACCCCCAGGAACCTGAAGCTGGAAACATGTTCCACCTCCGTCCCGTTAATGTGGATGGGGATTTCCATCACTGATTACAATATATATGTAACACCACATTGCAGGTTCTACAGAGATTTTGATTATATTGAGTGGATGTTTCTAGATTAGGTTATGGGAATTAAACATTAAATTCCTTCCATCTGGCATATAAATTCATGACAATGAGATTTTAAAATCATGTGATATTCTGAATTCTTGTGTGAATGGGATTAGTTTGTTATTTGGATACTTAGGCTATTTTTAAAAATTATCCTTTTCTTAAGAAATGGAATCTACAGGAGATTCTTAAAGGGAAAGTAGTGGGCAGAAAGGCATGTCATGCATGATTTAAAGAGCTAAAACTTGTAGTTTACAATGCCAAAATGGAAAAGTTGAGGAAAAACAAGGTGTACAGAGTTGCATATTGCTCTGAGGAGTATGATGATGCTACTGATTATGATATGCCCATGTACCAGCTAGCAACTGATCTTCTCCATAAAGACCCAGTCTATTGCTAGAAATTGTAATGTATTTACCTATCTGTTACGGACTTACAGCATATAATACAATAATATTAAAGTTCTGATCTTGAGAATATCACATTTTTGAATTTTCAAGGCAGTCTGGGTGTTTATTACTATTTCCGTCACAACGGTCAATTTTGTAATTAGCTACAATTATGTAATTAACTAATTATATGCTTTAATTTCAGGTCATCCAAGTAAGATGTTTTATATTTGTTTCAGAATGCTTCAATCTATAATAACTGAAAATGTCATTCAGTTCTCTTAATTTTTAAGAAACTTGTGGGCTTTTGACTGTCCTCGATCACAGCTTTTGTGTTAAGTTAATGGAAAAGCAATAGGGAACAAGATACTAATTTCCGAGTATGGAAATGGCCATAACTTTATTAATACTGAAAGTGAATTAGGTGTCAAATTAAACATTTTATGCTTTATCTGATGGGATAAATTGCAGACTTGATTTTTAATATCTCAAAATTTTGTAACATTGCTAGAAAATGTACCTGCATCTTGGAGGCTGAAGGTTAGGTTGTTAGCCAAGAAAGATAGACTTTGTTGTCCCTCAGTACAGCAACATCAAGAACGATGTTGGTGGTCCTTCGTTATTTGTGGGGCCTCCTCCTATCATTTACTAAACACCTCAGTGGTGAAATAAGGATGGTCACATCCGCATGGGATAAAAATGGAAGCCTAAGCACTAAGGCCCATATCCAAAAACATAGATTTATAAGCAAAAATTCTGGAGGGAATCACAAAGTGCAGCTCATCATCAGCTCAGGAGTTAGTGTCGTCCTCATTGTGACAAGAAATCTAATCAGGCTCCTTCCTTAATCCGGGTTAACAACTAATTTTCCCCATATTGTGTGAATTCTGCAGAGATATACAATTCGTTTTTATTGCTGCTCACCCTCTGTTTTGATATTTTTCCCCCGTCCCTGAATCTTTCTCTTCGTAATTCATCTCATCTCCCCCTCCAACTGACACTGTCCGTCACTCTCACATTCTAAACACTGGGATCATCACCTGTCTTATCTGGTGCAAATGTCTCCGTTGGGGCACTTGCTGAGTTTCACAGCAGAAGTGTAAACAGAGCCTAACACAGATCCTTCATGTTTTACGCTGATGTTATCTTCAGAAACGACTTCTCTATTTACCCTTTACATTTAAAAGTAATTCCGTATAATTCTATTTATGTAATTTTTAATTACTATGAGAACAGAACATGGGGCATGTGCGCTGAGGATGTATTTATTATAAGGATAGTAACTAACTATTGCATTGTTGGTGTCTTGACCAAAAAGCAAAGCATAATTTTTAAAATTATTTTTGCTACTTTCCACTGATCAAAAAATAAAATAGTGGTGTTTCTCTCTACTAAATGACTGCTCTTTATTCATTAAAAAATATTTCAATCTCCAACCTGGTTTGGTGTTTCCAGGTTCCAAAACAGTGTTTGGATATTTTAAAATAATTTATGCGATAAGACAATGTCTTTTTGAATTTATGTAAGCGAAATCATGGCTAACAGATCTATTGGAGATGATGGTGATGTACCATGTAGAATAGATAAGGGAGAAGATGTGGAGACCCAAGAGTTTGCAGATTCTGGAAACACGAGCAAAGAGCAAACTGCTGGAGGGAATTTGTGGATCAGGAATCATCTGTGGAAGTAAATGGACAGATGACCATCGGCAACTGAAGAAGGGTCACGATACAGGGTCATCTGCACATTTTCCTCGACAGATGCTGCCTGACCCACTGAGTCCCTCCAGCAGATTGATTTTGTTTGTTTCAGGGAGAACAAGAGGATGTGTCGAATTTTCAGAAGGTCTTTGTATTTTGATGACATGAAACTGAGAGTAAGTAGGAGAAGCAAAGAGTATACAAAGAGGTTTTCAGGTGATGTCAGTCCGTTGAGTTACTTGCCAAATATACACAGATGCAGCAGAGAGTCAAAGAGCTGTAGAACATGGAAATAGACACATCGACCCAACACACACATGCTGACCAAGATGTCCAACTGACCCCATCACAATTGGCTGTGCCTGGCCCATGTCTCTCCAAACATGTCTTTGTGCCCTCCTTACCGGAGAAAGGGTTTTTCAGTCACAGATGTAATGCAGCCAAGGCTGACCAGACTGATTCTTGGAATGGCAGGACTAATGTGTAAGGAGAGGAGGAGCTGACTGAGCCAGTAGTCACTGGAGTTCGGAAGACTTAAACTTGACCTCTCTAATTAAACAAATTTCAAAGCAGAGCTAGACAGACTCGATACATAAAGATATTTCCAGTGACTGTAGGATCTGGAACAAGGGGTTTTGGACTCAAGATAAGGGGTGAAACATTTAGGGCTGAGACATTTCTTTATTGTGAATATGGTGAGCCATTGAAATTCACCCACAGAAAATGATAGATGGCAGGTCACTGAATCCTGTTAAATAGGGGTTAGATTTATTTGACATAAAATGCATCAAAATTTATCGGGAGAGAATTGGAATATGAGATTGTTTTGAATGATTGAACAGGCTCAAAGTGACAAATAATCCACCCCTGATTCTCTTTTGCATGTTTCAATAGATTTTGGGATGGTTTGATGTTTTCTTTGTCCTTCACACTTCTGATGTTTATTTATAACATTGTGAAATTTAGTCAGATAAAAAAAACAGGAAGCAAATCATTGTGGTTAAAAAAACAAATCATTGTGGTTAAATTGCAAGACAGCTCTTCCTGCAGCCTTGACCATTGCTCTGAATTTTGCATCAGGTCCTGAATCATTCAGAGCAATGGTCAAGGCTGCATGAAGAACTATCTTGCAGTTTAACCACAATGATTTGTCTATTCTGAGCTCTGGGCTGTTTCGCTTCCTATTTTTTATCTCAACTAAATTTCGAGTATTTAGTAAATGACGTGTTTAGTAAATGAGGTGTTTAGTAAATGACGTTAATGATAGGAGTAGGCCCCACATATAACGAAGGATCAGCGATGAATTTCCAAGTTATGATGGTGACTAACTGGGTCAATTTGTGCCACTCCACTAACTTGACCAAGCAATTCTGGGTATCGATTGTGCTTGCATATTGTGGATATATTTTCTAGCACAGATGCAGTCATCAATATAATGGGGATAGAGTTCGGGGATAGGGCATTTCTCCATGAGGGGAGGGAGCAGATGGGAGGGGCTCAGTAATGGAGCTCCAACCAGGATGGCATGGATTTGTTAGGCAGCAGCACATTCAGAGACGTGGAGAGGAAAGAAAGATTGACAATAGGTGCGGGTTTACACGGACAATGATAAAGTAAAGCAAGGTGATTGTGACCGGTGAAGAGAAAACACTTACTCTGTGTGGAAACTGGTCGAAGCAGGAAAACAAAGACACCGAACATCAAACCAACTGGCAAACTGCTGCATAGAAACTTCGGCCTCATTTCATGGATTCCCTGTGAGAAATAAAGTGCAGTTTTTAGACTGAGCCTATCTGAGACACATATCTTCAGTACATTTGGACTACAAGTTGATTGGCCACTGAAGGTGGCAGCACAAGTAGATAGGGTAGAAAAGAATGTGTATGGTATGCTTGCCTTCAATGCTAAGGCCATTGAACATCAGAGTCAGGATGTCAGACTCTATAGGACTGGTAAAGAAAAAATGTTGAAGATTTTCCATTTTTTTAAATGTTTCCACTAATTGTGGACACTTTCATGCCATCCTGAATTATCCTGCAACTGACCCAATTGTGAGTCACCCACATTATTGCGCCCCGTGGTCATGTACATCACAGACTGGATAAGGATAGCAGGTTGTCTCTCCTTGAGGATGCTGGTGATATAGAGACCGCATTCTGTTTACTTGTTTCTGAAGACAAATCTTCAAATGCATTATTTCTGTTCTGGTGCTGCCCACTGTGGGTCAAAGGCTGGATTATGAGGACAGGAACATTGCCCCATGTCCCACACACTGTTACTGTGCTGAGGAATAAAACAATGATATGACAAAGAGAGGTCCATCTAGGGATGTGGCTGACTGACCCACTCCAGACTGCAGGATAACATGCTGAGGGACGCACTGAAGCTTCGTGCAGCCAACTTATAGACTCTGTTAGGGAGGATCACTATCTTGGGTCCTTCCCCTGCTGGACATTGAGGACTGAGTCTGGTGGGTCGCTCCTCATATAATGGAAGGGATATCACCCCAGGAGCAGGGGCGGAAAACCCGGGGGGGGGGGGCAGAGGGGACACGTCCCCTCCATGTTTTGAGAGGTGGGGGACATTCCCCCCAAGTTTTTGTAATCCGGATTTTAAAACCCGATGAATCTCCGCTTTTCCGCGAGACAGTGGGGGTGGGACTGGAGATCGATTGGACGAGAGAGACGTCGGTCAGCAGGCAATGGGGGCGGGACATGATAATTCAGCGCGATGATTGGAGGAGGGAGGGGGTGGGACTGAGGATAGAGTGCGGTGATTGGAGGAGGCAGACGTGGCATAGACCTGCGCTTCATCCGCAGGCAGGCTCGATCCCGGCCGGGTCTCCGGCGCTGTCCCGTCCCCACCCGAGTACCCCCCCCCCCTTCCCCGCGGGTGGCCAGAGAGGTCGGCAGCAGAGATCCTCCGCTATAGGATCTTTGGTCGGTAGTCAGACAGGCGCGGTGTCCCCAGGCCCACAGCCAGCGCAGAGAAGCAGTGCTAAACCCAGCTCACACTTCCTGTCTCGCCAGGTGAGCCTATCGCCTGCCTGGGCTTGCGGGAAATATGGCCAGCGCGGAGAAGCAGCGCTGGTATCCTGTCAGTCCAGACAGGGCTGTAGTTAACCCGGTGAGACAGGCAGAGTTGAGCTGCATTTAGCGCTGGATTGAGCCCCCGAAGCAAAGGTACTAGAGGAGCAAGATAGACCACTCGCTCCGAAGCCTCGCGTGTATGTGTGAGTGTGCGCATGCGCGCGCGGATGACAAAAAAACTGTGTCCCTCGTCCCCTCCATGTTTTGATAGCGAGTTCCGCTCTTGCCCAGGAGGGCCAAATGACAGTCAAGGGTGTATTGTGTAAAGACAGGTGCAAACACTACTGAGTGTGACACTATTGAATGTATAGACACCAAAAGCGTTTGTGTTAGTTCTTGGTTCTTGGTTCTTGGTTTCTTGGTCCTCCAAAATATTCCAAATGAAATTTAAACTGGAGGTGGTGGAGGGAGGACTTAAGCCAGAAAGGGTTTTTGGGAAGAAAGAGCTACCTTAAATTTAGTTGCATCTGGTTGGGTAACCATGGTAGGGTGAAGATTATTCCATGCTTTAATTGTGCGGGGAAGAATGAATTGCTGTACACATCTGTCTTGGTAGCTGGAATCTCAAATTGGATCGAATGTCCTCGTCTGCTCCTAATTGGTTTGGGTTTGGTGTAGGTCTTGTAATCTATGTTGAGCTGACCATTTAACATTTTGTAAAAACAGGTCAAACGGTGAGCTTCACGTCTGTCTTGGAGAGGGTTCCACCCCAGAGAATTCAGAAGTTTGGTAACACTCGCTTCTCTCTCATAGGTGTTAGTAACAAATCGAGCTGCCTGTCTTTGGACACGTTCGATGGAAGAAATGTTTTTATTTGTGTATGGATCCCATGCTGCAACTGCGTAGTCCAAATGAGGTCTAACGAGGGTGAAGTATAGCTTGTCCTTGACAGAAGTTGAACAATGATGAAAGTTGCGCCTCAGAAAATTTAGGACACCTGTTGCTTTCACCGTTGCATGATGAGTCTGACCATTCCAACGCAGATCATTCTGCAATTTGATGCCAAGATACTTGGTTTGTTTGGATTCTTCAAGGATGGTACCAAGTATATTGTACGATGTTTTGCCTGGATTCCTCTTTCTGGTGACACGCATGGTTTCACATTTGGAAGGGTTGAACTGCATGCCCCATTGGTGTGACCACTCAACCATTGTATCGAGGTCCTTTTGGAGAGCATCTTCATCATCAGCTGACTTAATTGGATGGTACAGCAAACAATCAGCGAATAGTCTGGTCGTGCTTGCGACTTTTTCATGGATGTCGTTTATGTAAAGCAAAAACAGATGTGGGCCAAGTACTGTGCCCTGAGGTGTACCACTCAACACTGGATGCCAATTGGAGCTCTTTCCGTTCACACACACACGCTGAAGACGTTTTGTCAGGAAACTGGAAATCCATCGTTTCGTGTTGGAACGAATACCATAGAAGTCAAGCTTCCGAAGCAGTCTCTGGTGTGGGATGACATCAAATGCTTTAGAAAAGTCCAGCACTACTAAATCCGTGATGACATTACCATCAAGCTGTTTGGCTAGGTCATTTGTCGTCAGGATAAGCTGAGACTCACATGATCTATGCCTCCTAAATGCATATTGGTTGTCAGCAAGAATATTATGTTTGATCACGTGTCGCATCAGATTACTATCAATTACATGCTCCAGTAATTTGCAGCAAGTACTTGTTAATGAAACAGGACGATAATTCGCTGGGTTGGTGGTTGAACCTTTCTTAAAGAGAGGAGTGATGTTAGCCTTCCTCCAATCCAGCGGAACTTCACCTGAGTCAAGCGATTGTTGGAAAATGAACTGCAAAACTGGAGCCAGTTCTTCGGCTGCGATCTTGTGGGCTTGATTCTGTATCTGATCTGGTCCAATTGCTTTTGTGGTATTGATGTTGAGCAATAACTTCTTGACACCTTCAACCTCAATTGTAATAGCAGGCATATCAGCATACGGGCTGGGCGGTAGAACTGGAAATGATGAAGGCTCCATATCTTCCCGGGTGAAAACGTGTTGGAATTGGTTTGCAAGAGCTTCTGCTTTCGCCTGGTCCTCAGTGATCAGACAGTTGTTCACTTTAAGCATCTGGACACCTGTGTTGTCTGTCCGTCTGGATTTCACATATCTCCAAAAAGCCTTGGGTTGCTCTCCCCCAAGAATAGAAGAAACTTTGTATAGAAATATGGAACCGCGGGTGCTGTGTTACCAAGGAAAGACATAAAATACTGGAGTAACTCAGTGTGTCAGGCAGCATTCCTGGAGAACGGATAGTTTTGAGTTGGGAACCTTCAGACTAGTTTGGTATATATTTTTAATTCTGATATAACGTTTATTTTTTAATATAAAAAATGTGAGGTTTGAAGAGTGCAAGGATTCTGCCTTTCCCCATATCACATTCAGGACCTGATGCAAAATTCAGAGCAATGGTCAAGGCTGCAGGAAGAGCCGTCTTGCAAATTAACCACAATGATTTGTTTTTTTAACCACAATGATTTGCTTCCTGTTTTTTATCTGACTAAATTTCACAATGTGTAAATAAACATCAGAAGTGTGAAGGACAAAGAAACCTTCAAACAATCCCAAAACCTATTGAAACATGCAAAAGAGAATCAGGGGTGGATTATTTGTCACTTTGAGCCTGTTCAATCATTCCAAACAATCTCATATTACAATTATCTCCCGATAAATTTTGATGCATTTTATGTCAAATAAATCTATTCCCTATTTAACAGGATTCAGTGACCTGCCATCTACCATTTTCTGTGGGGTGAATTTCAATGGCTCGCCAGATTCACAATGAAGAAATGTCTCAACCCAAAATGTTTCACCCCTTATCTTGAGTCCAAAACCCCTTAGATACATAGATACATAGAAAATAAGTGCAGGAGTAGGCAATTCGGCCCTTCGAGCCTGCACCGCCATTCAATATGATCATGGCTGATCATCCACCTCAGTATCCCGTACCTGCCTTCTCTCCATACCCCCTGATCCCTTTAGCCACAAGGGCCACATCTAACTCCCTCTTAAATATAGCCAATGAACTGGCCTCAACTACCCTCTGTGGCAGAGAGTTCGAGAGATTCACCACTCTCTGTGTGAAATTTTTTTTCCTCATCTCGGTATTAAAGGATTTCCCCCTTATCCTTAAGCTGTGACCCCTTGTCCTGGACTTCCCCAACATCGGGAACAATCTTCCTGCATCTAGCCTGTCCAACCCCATAGGAATTTTGTACGTTTCTATAAGATCCCCTCTCAATCTCCTAAATTCTAGCGAGTATAAGCCAAGTCTATCCAGTCTTTCTTCATATGAAAGTCCTCACATCCCAGCAATCAGTCTGGTGAACCTTCTTTGCACTCCCTCTATGGCTATAATGTCCTTCCTCAGATTTGGAGACTAAAACTGTACGTAATATTCCAGGTGTGGTCTCACCAAGACCCTGGACAACTGCAGTAGAACCTCCCTGCTCCTATACGCAAATCCTCTTGCTATGAAGGCCAACATACCATTCGCTTTCTTCACTGCCTGCTGCACCTGCATGCCTACTTTCAATGACTGGTGTACCATGACACTCAGGTCTCGCTGCATCTCCCCATTTCCTAATCGGCCACCATTTAGACATATAGTCAGATAATAGTCTGCCTTACCGTTTTTGCCACCAAAGTGGATAACCTCACATTTATCCACATTATACTGCATCTGCCAAACATTTGCCCACTCACCCAGCCTATCCAAATCACCTTGCAGTCTCCTAGCATCCTCCTCACAGCTAACACTGCCCCCCAGCTTAGTGTCATCCGCAAACTTGGAGATGTTGCTTTCAATTCCCTCGTCCAGATCATTAATGTAAATTATAAAACGCTGGGGTCCCAGCACTGAGCCTTGCGGTACCCCACTAGTCACCTTGTTCCAGATCCTACAGTCAATGGAAATATCTTCATGTATCGAGTCTGTCTAGCTCTGCTTTGAGTTTTGTTTAATTTAGAGAGGTCATGTTTAAGTCCTCCAAACTCCAGTGACAACTGGCTCAGTCAGCTCCTCCTCTCCTTACACATTAGTCCTGCCATTCCAGGAATCAGTCTGGTCAGCCTTGGCTCCATTACATCTGTGGCTGAAAACCCCTTTCTCCAGTAAGGAGAGCACAAAGACATGTTTGGAAAGACATGGCCCAGGCGCAGCCAATTGTGATGGGGTCAGTTGGACATCTTGGTCAGCATGTGTGCGTTGGGTCGATGTGTCTATTTCCATGCTCTACAGCTCTATGGCTCGCTGCTGCAAATCTGTGTATATTTGGCAAGTAACTCAACTGAGTGACATCACCTGGAAACCTCTTTGCATCCTCTTTGCTTCTCCTACTTACTCTCATTTTCATGTCATCAAACTTAGAAACATTAAATTTGTTTCCTTGTCAATACCATTGATGAACATTGAAAATAACGGAGTCAAGAACTGGGTTGATTCTGGACCATTCATCACCACCTGCCACCCTAACAAATTCTTCTCTCTGTTTCCTGTCTGCCAAATAATTTTCAATTTATGCCTGTTTAATATTGCCTAATCCACATATTAAAAAATTCAAAGACCTTCTGAAAATTCGACACATCCTCTTGTTCTCCCTGAAACAAACAAAAACAATCTGCTGGAGGGACTCAGTGGGTCAGGCAGCGTCTGTCGAGGAAAATGTGCAGATCACCCCGTGTATCGTGACTCTTCTTCAGTTGCCAATGGTCATCTGTCCATTTACTTCCACAGATGATTCCTGATCCACAAATTCCCTCCAGCAGTTTGCTCTTTGCTCGTATTTCCAGAATCTGCAAACTCTTGGGTCTCCACATCTTCTCCATTATCTATTCTACATGGTACATCACCATCATCTCCAATAGATTTGTTTGCCATGATTTCACTTACATAAATTCAAAAATACATTGTCTTATCGCATAAATTATTTAAAAATATCCAAACACTGTTTTGGAACCTGGAAACACCAAACGAGATTGGAGATTGAAATATTTTTTAATGAATAAAGAGCAGTCATTTAGTAGAGAGAAACACCACTATTTTATTTTTTAATCAGTGGATAGTAGCAAAAATAATTTTAAAAATTACACTTTTTGGTCAAGACACCAACAATGCAATAGTTAGTTACTATCCTTATAATAAATACATCCTCAGCACACACACCCCATGTTCTGTTCTCACGTATTTAAAAGAATCTCATAGTAATAAAAAATTAAATAAATAGAATTATACGGAATTACTTTTAAATGTAAAGGGTAAATAGAGAAGTTGTTTCTGAAGATAACGTCAGTGTAAAAGAAGAAGGATCTGTGTTAGGCCCTGTTTACACTTCTGTTGTGAAACTCAGCAAGTGCCCCAACGGAGACATTTGCACTAGATAAGACAGGTGATGATCCCAGTGCTTAGAATGTGAGAGTGACGGACAGTGTGAGTTGGAGGGGGAGATGAGATGAATTACGAAGAGAAAGATTCAGGGACTGGGGAAAATATCAAAACAGAGGGTGAGCAGCAATAAAAACGAATTGTATTTCTCTGCAGAATTCACACAATATGGGGGAAATGAGTTGTTAACCCGGATTAAGGAAGGAGCCTGATTAGATTTCTTGTCACAATGAGGACGACACTAACTCCTGAGGTGATGATGAGCTGCACTTTGTGATTCCCTCCAGAATTTTTGCTTATAAATCTAAGTTTTTGTATGTGGGCCTCAGTGCTTAGGCTTCCATTTTTAACCCATGAGGATTTGACCATCCTTATTTCACCACTGAGGTGTTTAGTAAATGATGTAAATGATAGGAGTAGGCCCCACAAATAACGAAGGACCACCAACATCGTTCTTGAAGCAATCTATACCCGGCCACTGACACCCTCCTCCGCCTAGCGGAGCTGGTACTTACACTTAATAACTTCTCATTTGACTCCTCCCATTTCCTCCAAATACAAGGCGTAGCTATGGGCACACGCATGGGCCCCAGCTACGCCTGCCTCTTTGTCGGGTACGTAGAACAATCCCTGTTCAATGCGTACCAGGGCCCCATCCCCGACCTCTACCTCCGCTACATCGATGATTGTTTTGGTGCCACATCCTGCACCCACACACAACTGACTGACTTCATCCGCTTCACCACCAACTTCCATCCGGCACTCAAATACACCTGGACCATTTCCGACACTTCCCTACCATTCCTTGACCTCACTATCTCCATCGCAGGTGATAGACTCCTTACCGACATCCACTACAAACCTACCGACTCCCATGGCTATCTGGACTACACTTCTTCCCACCCTGCTTCCTGTAAGGACTCCATCCCCCACTCCCAATTCCTCCGTCTACGCCGCATCTGCTCCCAGGATGAGGCGTTCCACACCAGGGCATCTGAAATGTCCTCATTCTTCAGGGAACGGGGGTTCCCCTCCTCCACCATAGATGAGGCTCGCACCAGGGTCTCTGCCATACCCCGCAACACTGCTCTCTCTCCCCATCCCCCCACTCACAACAAAGGCAGAGTCCCCCTAGTCCTCACCTTTCACCCCACCAGCCGTCACATACAACAAGTGATCCTCCGTCAGTTCCGCCACCTCCAACGTGACCCCACCACTCGCCACATCTTCCCATCTCCCCCTATGTCTGCCTTCCGCAAAGACCGCTCCCTCCGTAACTCCCTTGTCAATTCTTCCCTTCCATCCCATACCACCCCCTCCCCTGGTACTTTCCCTTGCAACCGCAAGAGATGCAACACTTGTCCCTTCACTTCCCCCCTCCACTCCATTCCAGGACCCAAGCAGTCGTTCCAGGTGCGACAGAGGTTCACCTGCATCTCCTCCAACCTCATCTATTGCATTCGCTGCTCTAGATGCCAGCTGATCTACATCGGTGAGACCAAGCGGAGGCTTGGCGATCGTTTCGCCGAACACCTCCGGTCGGTCCGCAATAACCAACCTGAACTCCCGGTGGCTCAGCACTTCAACTCCCCCTCCCATTCCGTATCTGACCTCTCTGTCCTGGGTCTCCTCCATGGCCACAGCGAGCAACACCGTAAATTGGAGGAAATGCACCTCATATTCCGCTTGGGCAGTCTACATCCTGGTGGCCTGAACGTTGAATTCTCCCAATTCTGCTAGCCCTGGCTGTCCCCTCCCCTTCATCAGCCATCTGGTTGTCTCCGCCCCTCCCCCAGCCCTCGGGCTCCTCCTCCTCCTTTTCCTTTTTTCCTTTCTTCTCCCCACCCCCTATCAGTCTGAAGAAGGGTTTCGGCCCGAAACGTTACCTATTTCCTTCGCTCCATAGATGCTGCTGCACCCGCTGAGTTTCTCCAGCATTTTTGTGTACCTTCGTTCTTGATGTTGCTGTACTGAGGGACAACAAAGTCTATCTTTCTTGGCTAACAACCTAACCTTGAGCCTCCAAGATGTAGGTACATTTTCTAGCAATGTTACAAAATTTTGAGATTTAAAAAATCAAGTCTGCAAATTATCCCATCAGATAAAGCATAAAAAGTTTAATTTGACACCTAATTCACTTTCATATCTTCAGTATTAATAAAGTTATGGCCATTTTCATACTCGGAAATTAGTATCTTGTTCCCTATTGCTATTCCATTGAATTAACACAAAAGCTGTGATCGAGGACAGTCAAAAGCCCATAACTTTCTTAAAAATGAAGAGAACTGAATTAAATTTTCAGTTATTATAGATTGAAGCATTCTGAAACAAATATAAAACATCTTACTTGGATGACCTGAAATTAAAGCAAATAATTAGTTAATTACCTAATTGTAGCTAATTACAAAATTGACCGTTGCGACAGAAATAGTAATAAACACCCAGACTGCCTTGAAAATTCAAAAATGTGAAATTCTCAAGATCAGAACTTTAATATTATTGTATTATATGCTGTAAGTCCGTAACAGATAGGTAAATACATTACAATTTCTAGCAATAGACTAGGTCTTTATGGAGAAGATCAGTTACTAGCTGGTACATTGGCATATCATAATCAGTAGCATCATCATACTCCTCAGATTGTAACCAATAAGCAACTCTGTACACCTTGTTTTTCCTCAACTTTTCCATTTTGGCATTGTAAACTACAAGTTTTTGCCCTTTAAACCACGCATGACATGCCTTTCTGCCCACTACTTTCCCTTTAAGAATCTCCTGTAGATTCCATTTCTTAAGAAAAGGATAATTTTTTAAAATAGCCTAATTATCCAAATAACAAACTAATCTCATTCACACAAGAATTCAGAATATAACATGATTTTTAAATCTCATTATCATGAATTTATATGCCAGATGGAAGGAATTAAATGTTGAATTCCCATAAATTAATCTCGAAACATCCACTCAATATAATCAAAATCTCTGTAGAACCTGCAATGTGGTGTTACATATATATTGCAATCAGTGATGGAAATGGGTTTTAGGAGCTAGGGGTAGGCTGAGGTCCGCGAGGCTGAGGTTGGGCAGGAAGGGGGGGGGGTGTGGTAGACGCTATAAGCCCCCCATGAGAAATTTTATCTCACTCTGAAATTGAAGATAGACAAAACCTGGAGTAGCTCAGCAGGACAGGCAGCGCAGCGACTCTGGAGAGAAGACCCTTCTTCAGACTGAACTGAACTCTCGTCGGTGAGAGTACTTGTGATTGTCTAAAGAAGGGTCTCGACCAGAAACGCAACCCTCTACCCAGAGCCCCTGCCCGTCCTGCTGAGCCACCACAGACAGAGAGTTGAAGGTAGACACAGGGGGGTCCACCTTCAACTTCAGAGCCAAACAAAAAACACAGAGTGCTGGAGGAACTCAGCGGGCAAGGCAGAACCCGCGGAGGGAACAGATCACTTATCAGGAGCCGCCACGGGCCAGGGCTCTCACCCCCCCCGAACAGAAAGGAACTGCAGATGCAGCCGTCACTGCAAAAGGTCTAAGAAGGAACTGTAGATGCTGGAAAATGGAAGGTAGACAAAAATGCTGGAGAAACTCAGCGGGTGAGGCAGCTTCTATGGAGCGAAGGAAATAGCGAACGTTTCAGACCAGGTCTGAAGAAGGGTTTCGACCCGAAACGTTGCCTATTTCCTTCGCTCCATAGATGCTGCCTCACCCGCTGAGTTTCTCCAGCATTTTTGTCTACCGCAAAACGTCAATGATTCCGGGAATGCCGAGAGAGCTGGAGAGAGACGAGATGGGGAGCGGGAGAGAGAGAGAGCGTGCGAGAGAGAGAGAGGGAGGGAGAGAGCGAAAGACAGAGAGACATAATGTGGGTCGGTAGGTAAATTGAATGACTAACCTGCTGCACACCAAGAAGCTCACCAACAAGAAGCCCTCAATCATGATGGTGAGTTTTAAGAAACTCTCAATGTGTCATCATTGCATCGATCTACATTCCCCAGTAAATTTAATTGTGTTTTGAACAAGTATTAATGACGCCGCGTGAATTGTATTCAAAGGAACGCGGCGTCATTAATACTTGTTCAAAACACAATAACATTTACTGAGGAATGTGGATCCATGCATTGATGACATATTGTATAACTACTTGCTAACTACTGGCTGTTAACAAGTGCTAACAAATAGTTAACAAGTAGTTAACAAATCGATTGTGTCTGACGGCCGTGCAGCGGTTGTTATCCATGTTCGTTTTGTAAAAAAATCTGTATGGCGAATGTTTAAAAAAAAATCATTATTTAACAAAGCGAATATGTATTTCCGTTCGAAATACGGAAAATTAACGCGGGGCCCCCCTTAGGCGCGGCCCCAATTGGGAGAAAACGGTCCAATCGGCTTAAGGTCGGCCCTGCCCTGACTCTACTATCTTCAAGAGCCCTATCTAGCTCTCTCTTGAAAGCATCCAGCGAACCGACCTCCACAACCCTCTGAGGCAGATAATTCCACAGACTCACAACCCTCTGTGTGAACACGTTTTTCCTCATCTCCGTTACAAATGGCTTGCCCCTTATTCTTAAACTGTGGTCCCTGGTTCTGGACTCTCCCAACATCAGGAACAAGTTTCCTGCCTCTAGCGTGTCCAAACCCTTAATAATCTTATATGTTTCAATAAGATCACCTCTCAACCTAAATTCCAGAGTATACAAGCCCAGCCGCTCCATTCTCTCAGCATATGACAGTCCCGTCATCCCGGGAATTAGCCTTGTATACCTACGCTGCACTCCCTCAATAGCAAGAATGTCCTTCGTCATATTAGGGGACCAGAACGGCACACAATACTCCAGGTGTGGTCTCACTACGGCCCTGTACAACTGCAGAAGGACCTCTTTGCTTCTATACTCCACTCCTCTTGTCTGAATCCTTTAACCTTTGAATGAAAAGGATGCCCTTCGTGTTCATATTAAACCTTACCATCTCAACTCAAACCCGTGTCCTCTGGTTCTTGATACCCCCACACTGGGTAAAAGGCTCTGTTCTTTCAGCCTATCTATTTCCCTCAATAATTCAACTATCTCAGCCTCCTGCACTCCAAGGAATAAAGTCTGAGGGAGCACAATTTTTCAGGCCCATACAGCTAATCCAATATTGGTCTCAACACCACCTTCCCACTTTCCCCACGTCTCCTGACTTCTGTTGAGTTTATAATCAATCATTCTCTACCTTGAACATAGTCAATGTCTCAGCCTCTGCAGCTCCTTTGGGAAGATGACATCATAAACTGTTGTGCCAGTCAGAGCAATATGGGATGACTTTGGTATAATGACAAAACATTGTCCTCAATGAGAACTGTGCAATGGTCTTCTGATTTCTGCCAAAGCCATGGTCAACAGATTCACCTGTTGCAGGTGGACAGGAGAGGAGGATGTCAAGTAGGTCAATCCCTTGTGTTGGCTCATTCTCTGCCTGCTGTAGAAAGAGCCTGGCAGACACATCCTTCAGGGTTCAGCCATCTCAGTGAGTGGTCGTGTGACCAAGCCACTCCCAATGATGGATACTGAGGTCCATACCCAGTGTACACTCTGTACTCTTGCTTCTTTTAATGTCATTCGAGATTTTGCTCAGCTGACCAATAATGGTGGGCATTCATTAGGACAGTGAAAGCTTCCCATGGTGAAATCTGTGGGCTCCTTCCCATGAAGAGGCAAGTGAGGAAACAGTATGTTGTTTCTCCTTTCACCAGGGCCAATCCTCTCTCCGGGAATGGTTCCGTTTATCCTAATGGGTGCAATGGAATTGCCAGCATGTTTAATGAACACAACCCTCTATGGAGGTTTTTTCATCATGAAATGGCAGGACCTCCCTGGATTGCATGTACTCTCTCGTGGAACATCAGGCCCAGCAGGATGCAGCAAAGCACCTGGAGCTCTCCCATTTGAAATCCATTCGAAATGTTCAAAATCGCAAAGGTGCAAGTTCGATTCCAGATGGAATCTTTATTTGTGGTATAATTCTATATCTGAACCCATTTGTATCAACACCAGTGGTGCCGGAACCCTGAGCTGGAGGGGGGTGTCATTTAGTTTGACAAGAGGCAGTGTCAGTTACTGTGCAGTGTGAGGGAACCTCAGCTTGTCCTGTGCTGGGCTCAAAGCCACGTTGCTGCTTCTCCAGAATTCCACACAAGTTCCTCTGCAGAATATCAGTAAACTTCAGACATTATTCTTCATTGGTAATATTGGATTAAATGAACGGGATTAAAGGATTGAAATGTAGTTTGTAAAACTAATGCACTTCTTCAAATGTTATTGTGAAATGTGTTCTCCTATTACAATGATGGTGTCTTCACTAAAAAGGGAACAAATGTCATTGTTTTTGCTACATCCGACTGATTAAAATCTAAAATAGCGGTGTTTCTCTTGACTATTCAAATGAACTTTATTCTTTCCCACATTTCAAATTTCCTGTTTCCTACCTGCTGTATGAAAAGATTTCAATATATAACCTTGTTTATTGTTTCTGTTTTCCAAAACAATGTTTTGATCTTTAAAAAAAAGAAATTGTTGGATGAAACATTTTCCTCCACAGATGCTGCCTGAGCCGCTGAGTTCCTCCAGGAATTTGTTTTGGGTATTTGCTTCAGGGAGAAGAAGTGGATGTGTTGAATTTTCAGTAGGTCTTTGATAAAGCCATGCATAAAAGATCAACAAGGAATATTAAAATATGTGGATTTGGCAATGTTCAACTGGGATGGATTGAAAATTCTTTAGCAGGCTAGGAACCGAGACTTCTTTTGGGTGGCACATGGTGACTAATGAGCCATCATTGAAACCATTGCTTTAGCCTGTTATTTTCAATGTGCATTAATGATTTTGACAAGGAAGTAAATTTAATATTTCTATGTTTGATGACATGAAACTGAGACTAATTAGGAGAAGCAAAGAGGATGCAAAGAGATTTCCAGGTGATCTCAGTCAATAGACAATAGGTGCAGGAGTAGGCCATTTGGCTCTTTGAGCCTGCACCGCCAATCAATGTGATCATTGCTGATCATCCCCAATCAGTACCCCATTCCTCCCTTCTCCCCATATCCCCTGACTCCGCTATTTTTAAGAGCCCTATCTAGCTCTCTCTTGAAAGCATCCAGAGAACCTGCCTCCACCGCCCCCTGAGGCAGATAATTCCACAAACTCATCACTCTCTGTGAGAAAAAGTGTTTCCTCGTCTCCGTTCTAAATGGCTTACTTCTTATTCTTAAACAGTGGCCCCTGGTTCTGGACCCCCAACATCAGGAACATGTTTCCTACCTCTAGCGTGTCCAAACCCTTAACAATCTTATATGTTTCAATGAGATGCCCTCTCATCCTTCTAAACTCCAGAGTGTACAAGCCCAGCTGCTCCATTCTCCCAGCATATGACAGTCCCGCCATCCCGGGAATTAACATTGTAAACCTACACTGCACTCCCTCAATAGCAAGAATGTCCTTCCTCAAATTAGGGGACCAAAACTGCACACAATACTCCAAGTGTGGTCTCACTAGGGCTCTGTACAACTGCAGAAGTACCTCTTTGCTCCTATATTCGATTCCTCGTGTTATAAAGCCAACATGCCATTCGCTTTCTTCACTGCCTGCTGTACCTGCATGCTTACTTTCATAGACTGACGAACAAGGACCCCCAGATCCTGTTGTACTTCCCCTTTTCCCAACCTGACCATATTTTGATAGTTATCTGCCTTCCTGGTTTTGCTACCAAAGTGGATAACCTCACATTTATCCGCATTAAACATCATCTGGCATGCATCTGCCCACTCCCACAACCTGTCCAAGTCACCCTGCATCCTCATAGCATCTTCCTCAAAGTTCACACTGCCACCCAGCTTTGAGTCATCTACAAATTTGCTAATGTTACTTTGAATCCTTTCATCCAAATCATTGATGTATATTGTAAATATCTGCGGTCCCAGCACCGAGCCTTGTGGTACCCAACTAGTTAATGCCTGCCATTCTGAAAGGGACCCGTTAATCCCTCCTCTTTGTTTCCTGTCTGACAACCACTTCTCTATCCATGGCAGCACTCTACCCTCAATACCATGTGCCCTAATTTTTCCCACTAATCTCCTATGTGGGACCTTATCAAATGCTTTCTGAAAGTCCAGGTACACTATATCCACTGGCTCTCCCTTGTCCATTTTCCTAGTTACATCTTCAAAAAATTCCAGAAGATTAGTCAAGCATGATTTCCCCTTCATAAATCCATGCTGACTCGGACCTATCCTGTTACTGCTATCCAAATGTTCGTCTATTTCTTCTTTTATAATTGACTCCAGCATCTTCCCTACCACCAATGTCAGGCTAACTGGTCTATAATCCCCTGTTTTCTCTCACGCTCCTTTATTGAAATGTGGGATGACATTAGCTATCCTCAAATCCACAGGAACTGATCATGAATCTATTGAACATTGGAAAATGATCACCAATATCTAAACATATCCAAAGAAGCTTTTACTGTCCTTCTTTATATTCCTGGCCAGCTTCCCCTCGTACTTCATCTTTTCAGCCCATATTGCCTGTTTTGTTTCCTTCTGTTGTCCTATGAAAACTTTCCAATCGTCTGGCTTCCGGCTACTCTTTGCTGTGTTGTACATCTTTTCTTTTAGTTTTATTCTATCCCTAACTTGACTTGTCAGCCACGGTTGCCTCCCACTCCCTTTAGTTGAGAAAAAATCAGGAAGTAAAACAGCCCAGAGATCAAAATAGACGAATCATTGTGGTTGAATTGCATAACTACCCTAACTACTTGTGCTGCCACCTTCCGTGAGCTATCAACGTGGACACCAAATGCACTGAAGATATGTGTCTAAAACTGGCTCAGTCTAAAATTCTATGTTATTTCCCACAGGGAATCCACAAAATGAGGCCCAGGTTTTTCTGCAGCAGGTTGCCAGCTGGTTTGATGTTCGGTGTCTTTGTTTTCCTGCTTCGACCTGTTTCCACACAGAGTAAGTGCTTTCTCTTCACCGGTCACAATCACGTTGCTTTACTTTATCATTGTCCGTGTAAACCCACACCCCGTTGTCAATCTCGCTTTCCTCTCCACGTACCACAAATCCACCCCATCCTTGCTGGAGCTCCATTTGTGACAGGGAGATGACTAGCAACTCAATGTTCCATGTTTCTATGGGAAAAAGATGGGGGAATTGCTCTATTAATCAGGGAAACTATCTTGTTGGCACTCAGAGTGGAGACTCTGGATGGTTTGTCCATTGGGGTGATATGGGTGAAAATAAGAAAGGTGCAAGCAATTCAACGTAATTGTATGAGACGTCCCCCAAGAGTGAGCAGGAAATAGAGGAACAGATGTGAACACAGATTACTGAAAGGTTACACAAATGGATGTCTTGGGGGTGACTAATGGTATATTCAATAGGACGTTTTGTAACTGTTGTGAATAGTGCAACGTGAGAAAGGAATCCAAAATGGACCTTGTGTTGGGAAATGAGTCTGGCCAAGTGACTGATGTTTTAGTGAAAGAGTATTTTGGAGACAGTGAATACAACTCCATAAGTTTTAAAATTGATTTGAATAGGGATAAGTCTGTTCTGTGCGACAAGACATTAATTTGAGTAAGGCAAATGACACCATTATTAGGCAGGAACTGGGTAAGGTACACTCAGAGCAGTTGTTATTAAGTTACTCCGTCTGTGATTGACAATTGTCTGAAGGTCAGTTGATCCAAACTCAAGACCGGCAAGTTCCAGTAAGGAGGAGAGATAAGACTGGCAAAGTAAGGGAACCTGAGATGACCAAATAAATGTGTAAATTTGGTCAAAAATAGAAAGGAAACACATGCAAGGTTCAAGAATATGATAGCAGAGAGGGCCATTGAGGAATATAAAGCAAGGAGGAAAGAACTCAAGCGGGTGATTAGAAGGGAGAAAATAGGCCACAAAATGGCTGTGGCGATTTGGAGTAAAGAACGTTCCAAGGCTTCTTATACTTACATTAAAATCAAGACGGTAGACAAGGAGCAGGTAAACAAGGATAAATGAAGGAAACTGAAACTGGAGTTAGGGGATGTAGGTGAGGTGTCAGCTAACTCCAGGGATGAGAGGAGCAAGGGAAAAGGTAAATAAATGAAATAAAATAAAATATGTCAGTATAAAGGTGGGGTGGATTGTTTGGGGATTTGTTGCCTGAAAGTCAAGAATTCAATGTTCATACCATTAAGTTGTCAAATACCCAAGAGAAATATGAAGTGAGAGTTCTTCAGTTTGCATGTGGCCTCACTGGCAATGGAGGAGGCCAAGGACAGAAAGATCAGCATGAGAATGGGAGTTAAAATGGTTTATTTGTTTAGAGAGAGAATTCAGCGAATTAAAGCACTGTGAGTCACATGACAACAGTAGGAAACAATTGGAAAAGATTCTTCGGGATACATAGATACATAGATACATAGAAAATAGGTGCAGGAGTAGACCATTCGGCCCTTCGAGCCTGCACCGCCATTCAATATGATCATGGCTGATCATCCAACTCAGTATCCCGTACCTGCCTTCTCTCCATACCCCCTGATCACTTTAGCCACAAGGGCCACATCTAACTCCCTCTTAAATATAGCCAATGAACTGGCCTCCACTACCCTCTGTGGCAGAGAGTTCCAGAGATTCACCACTCTCTGTGTGAAAAAGTTTTTTCTCATCTCGGTCTTAAAGGATTTCCCCCTTATCGTTAAGCTGTGACCCCTTGTCCTGGACTTCCCCAACATCAGGAACAATCTGTTAAAGAAGGAACTGCAGATGCTGGAAAATCGAAGGTACACAAAAATGCTGGAGAAACTCAGCGGGTGCAGCAGCATCTATGGAGCGAAGGAAACAGGCAACGTTTCGGGCCGAAACCCTTCTTCAGACTGATAGGGGCTGGGGAGAAGAAAGGAAAAAAAGGCGGAGGAGGAGCCCGAGGGCTGGGGGAGGGGAGGAGACAACCAGAGGGCTGATGAAGGGGAGGCGACAGCAAGGGCTAGCATAATTGGGAGAATTCAATGTTCAAGCCCCCAGGATGTAGACTGCCCAAGCGGAATATGAGGTGCATTTCCTCCAATTTCAGGAACAATCTTCCTGCATCTAGCCTGTCCAACCCCATAAGAATTTTCTACGTTTCTATAAGATCCCCTCTCAATCTCCTAAATTCGAGCGAGTATAAGCCAAGTCTATCCAGTCTTTCTTCATATGAAAGTCCTGACATCCCAGGAATCAGTCTGGTGAACCTTCTCTGCACTCCCTCTATGGCTATAATGTCCTTCCTCAGATTTGGAGACCAAACCTGTACGCAATACTCCAGGTGTGGTCTCACCAAGACCCTGTACAACTGCAGTAGAACCTCCCTGCTCCTATACTCAAATCCTTTTGCTATGAAAGCTAACATACCATTCGCTTTCTTCACTGCCTGTTGCACCTGCATCCCTACTTTCAATGACTGATGTACCATGACACCCAGGTCTCGCTGCATCTCCCCTTTTCCTAATCGGCCACCATTTAGATAATAGTCTGCTTTCCTGTTTTTGCCACCAAAGTGGATAACCTCACATTTATCCACATTATACTGCATCTGGCAAACATTTGCCCACTCACCCAGCCTATCCAAGTCACCTTGCAGTCTCCTAGCATCCTCCTCACAGCTAACACTGCCCCCCAGCTTAGTGTCATCCGCAAACTTGGAGATGTTGCCTTCAATTCCCTCATCCAGTTCATTAATATAAATTGTAAATAGCTGGGGTCCCAGCACTGAGCCTTGCGGTACCCCACTAGTCACTGCCTGCCATTGTGAAAAGGACCCGTTTACTCCTACTCTTTGCTTCCTGTTTGCCAGCCAGTTCTCTATCCACATCAATACTGAACCCCCAATACCGTGTGCTTTAAGTTTGTATACTAATCTCTTATGTGGGACCTTGTCGAAAGCCTTCTGAAAGTCCAGATACAACACATCCACTGGTTCTCCCCTAGCCACTCTACTAGTTACATCCTCAAAAAATTCTATAAGATTCGTCAGACATGATTTACCTTTCGTAAATCCATGCTGACTTTGTCCAATGATGTCACCACTTTCCAAATGTGCTGCTATCCCATATTTAATAACTGACTCTAGCAGTTTCCCCACTACCGATGTTAGACTAACTGGTCTGTAATTCCATGTAACACCGGGTGGAGACCCTACACAAACGCCCTTCCACATCCGTCTTTCTTCCACTCACTCTTCTCATGTCATGAAGTATCCCTGGATCAGGCCAAGTTGTTCCAGCCAGCCATCTATTCACAAACTGTGTCCGTCTCACTGGAGGTTGTGTGGAAGATCAAAACATTCTGGAAATAAATTAAATGCAAAAGCAATAATTACAGACATGGAGTGGAGGAAATGTGCTTAAAATGTTAATTCCTACATTTTTCCTATTTCCAACAGAAATCAGAAATCAGATTTATTTCTTAGATAATGGAGGCGACATTGTGTTAAAAGGACCGGACAATCCTGGGAGTGACAAACTCGTCTGGGCAATGGGAACCACACTCAGGGCCGGGAAAACAGACAGTGGTAACTCTCCGCGTCCAGGACGGGGGCACGTGGAGCAGACAGTGGGACAATGGCTGGGAAAACGCAGACAAGAACCAGGAGGTAGATGTGGATCTCCGTACTGTTAATCTGGCAATAAAAAAAAACCACATTTAAATGGTCAGGATTGTTCACTTTGACCGAAACACATCCGAGGAACCAGATCCTGAAACAATATGAAATATATGGGATCAAAGGTGAGTGGGCGAGACACGGATCAACAATATGTTTCTCTGTATATAATGTCACGTGTAATGATGAAATATGGCGGGAATTGTGAGACTTTTTCCACCCGATGAATCTCCCAATGAAACAATTGGGGGAAAGATTTTCCTTCATTGATTCTGTGGGCCTGCGGTGAGATTGTCGAGTGACACTGCTGCTCAATGTTACCCAGTGAACCAGGTCCATGCCTCACTTGGTTGAGATCCCAGAGGAAGTCCTTCATCTGTGGAACTTACACTGGTGGGAGAGTTCCCACCTTGAGGGCGGTCGGGGGAGACATGACAGGGACAAATGGACAAACGTATCAACCCAGTTACATCTAAACGTTGTTTGCATTCACTGGTCAGAGTGTTGCCGGTTGCACCAGCAGTGTCACGGTGAACAGCCGGCATTTACCTGTGTGAATATGAACAGCTTCAGGACTTCCACCCATGCGTTTCACAACGAGGAATTCCACAACTTGCTGACAGTTCTTGCGGTGAATCTGCCAGCGCTCCCCTTCACTTCTCCACGTGGAGACCAGGACTGGAGCAGGAATATGCTGATATTCCCCGACACTGGCACTGGGAAAACTGCTCCCAGATCCGGTGCCTGCAGGGGTGGAGACTCTTCAGGAATCAAAACTAATCGTTATTGCAGAATTAGACTCCTTCATGATAAACGAAATGAAATATTCAATATTAATAAATGTGTTTACTTCTAAAAGTTGGTGCCACTCAGAACCATTCCAACAGCTTGGGAGCTTTAGCAGAGAATGAACAAGGCCTTTGCCTCCTGTAGATAATTCTCCACAGGTGTAAAGGGATTGAGATTTGTTCATTGTTCTAACGTTTGCCGAGATACAGTGAATGAGGTTGGATCCAACTACTTTGATCTTCATGTTTTCCCCAGGGAAATCTCCATTGCAGAATATGCTAGGCTGCAGGAGTACGTGCTGAGGGACACACTGAAGATCAGTGCAGCCAAAGCAAAGGCATTGTGGAATAGAACTACAGTCCATGGACCTTCTGCCACCAGTCCCCGCCGAGCTAATTCTAATGTACAAACCCCTGAAACACATGAATTGGTATAATCTCAGGATGCAGCATGAGTGTCAAGAGTGTTATGTACACAAAATGTGTGAACACTGCCAAAGTGAGGAACAATAACGCGATGTCTGTGTAGTCTGGACAATATCAAATTCAGATTTAGATTCATATTAGTTCATTGTCATATACATTTGGGTAAAACACATTCATTGTTCAGATAAAGTAAATTATAATAAAAGGTACATTAAAAAATGCAACAAAAGCAAAACTGCAGAATGGTGCAGAGATTGCAGTGCAGTCTGAAGTAACGCAAAATAAAACTAACGTTTATGAAAATGCCCCAGGGGATGCTGAGTGTTTGTGGCTCTGGGCTCGGACTAGCTGGAGTTTAGAAGAATGAGGGGCGGGTCTAGGTTTCCAGTTGAGGTGAGATTGAGCCCAATCATTGGACATGTACAAACGACTACTCACTCTGAATCTCATTGATCTGTTTTTCACAGTTGAGGCAAGTCCACAGAGGCATCTGCTGGGCAGTGACGTCACACTCAGCTGCACCATCTCCAGACTCTCAGATACAGTCAGTCTTCACTGGAGACCCATGGACTCATCCCAGCAGAACAGGAGCAACACTGATCAGATCCGCCTGGATAACACGGTCTATCTGATGGTTCAACACGTTACAGTGGAGGATGGGAAGCTGTATGAGTGTGATGTGCAGGAAAACGGAAACATTGTTCACACAAGTAACGGAGATTTTACTGTAAACGACAGTGAGTGTAAACACCTCCCATTGGATATCAAGTAGACACTTGTATCACGGTGCTTCTTGTAATATTATGTGTGTACCCTGTGAAGAACTGTGGCAGTGACCAACTGCTCTCCAGTATAAAATGCTGCAATGATCAGGGAGAAGTTTACAGAAAGTCTCTCTGTGGAGCAGCTGCCTGCTTGTCTCTGTGTGACAGACACACAGCACAGGAGGGGGATGTCTTTCTGTAACCATTGTTCAGTCAAGTATTTTGTCAGTTTATCTTGCCATCAATGCTCCAGTATCTGAGACTGAGATACTGATCTCAAAGTGTCAGAATGAAAGTGTAGTCACCATGACAACCACCAGCACTTGCTGCTCACACTCACACTGGGGGTCCCGGCCCACACATCAGCACTGAACAACAATCCATCCCCTCTCCCCTCACTGACCCTTCTCTCCGAGTCTGGTGTTGCTTGAAGTGATTCCAGCTGCTGCAGACTCGGGCTTCGGATCAGCATTCAGCTGGGAGCAGGACCCGGGAACAGGGAAGGGCAGGGAATCAATGGGTGTGAATGGGAGAGGGATGGTGGGAATAATGGGAATGAAGGGACGGGAAGACCCGACCCACTTGAAGTGCCAACCTGTCTGGGTCAGTCCCGGCGCAGGCATCCTCTGGGCTGCTTCTGTCCGCAGCCTGAACCTGCACCGCCTCCTGCAGACAGACTGACAGAGACATTCACCTCCCAGACCGCTCTCGGGAGTCTCCGGGAGGTTTCATTCCATCCCGGGAGATTCCCGGACAGTCCGGGTGTGGGGGCGAACCTAATGTTGAAATGTAGAGTGGAATATCCAAACTTCACTGCAATTTACTGCCGTACAGGACATTGTATTTTATAAAATTCTGATGAGTTTAGTGCGGCATTCATGAAAGATGTCACATTTGAAACTTGATCAGCTGAACAAAACACCACGAATGTTTATAAGAATACGGTTGAGAATCTCTGTATGGCACGGTAACTGTAATACTGAAAGGTGTTATCCTCTGTCTCTCTGATACAAATTTATATAATGGGACATACACACTTTACCGCTCCAGCACAGATCACAGTGAACTTCACCTGGTTTGCGATAATAGTTATGGTGATGGCTATTTCAGTGCTCAGTGGTTCTGGACACCTCTTCACCTTCAACAGCAGAAAGTAATAGCATCTGCTAGACGTTCTCAGCCCATCAATGTCAATGGGACCGACTTCGGGAATCGACTGATGACCTCAGGGAAACCCTTCGATGGCAAGGATTTCAGTGTGAGGATTGTCCCCGTTTTGTTTCAAGATGCCGGAGTTTACACATGTTATCTGGAATCAAATCCTTTTTTCGCCATTGATCTAATTACAGTGAAAGGTAGGAGACAGAATGTTGCCACTGAGTTTACTGATGAACTTATTGTTTAAAATGTAAACAACCTGCTTGTTTCCACAGTCACAGCTGAACCGTCTGATGCAGTGACTGAGGGAGACACCGTTACCCTGACCTGCTCTGTGTCTCACGTCATTGGGTCAATGAGACTGGTTTGGATCAATGGCGATGGCAAAAGTGTTGGAGAAAAGACACTGACTGTGGAAGAGAAATCACTGAGTCTGGTTATTCAGAAAGCTGAGAGAGGCAGAGGGAACTGGAGATGTGGTTTGTTTCATCAAGACCTGCCCCGGCGTTTTGTCCCGTACTATCAGGAGCCCCGTGGTAAGTGATAAGGGTTTGTTCTTCATAATTAGAGTCAAGATTAAGTTTTGATGTCGCTTATTGATCCTGAAATTTGAGTGGAATATTTTCTTCCAGTTTGAGTGGTCTAACTCTGTTATGATCAATGAATTCTCAAATTTCAAATAACACTTCCAGAACCCCACTTCCCCCCCGCCCCCCTTCATTGTGCACGCATTTATCCCACTACCTAGTTATCCTATTCTCTTCCCTTCCTCTTTCAACTCATTTCCCACCCCTTCCAATTGCAGAGTTTTCCTTTTATGTTCTTGCACCACTTCCACCCATATCCCTTCCTCTGTTACTGATCTGACTGTAGATCAGTCAGTATTAGTTGACCTGATCTATGTTATGTTTTACTGCATGCCGCTGTGTACTCAAACATCCATCATATTATCTAGTCTGTTATTCCAGCATCTAGTTAGATTCGTTGCTGAGCTTGAGCTTACAACACCTAAGTATTTGAGCTCTGTGTGTTTACTATAACAAACAACTTATTCTTATGTATGGATCCTGTTATTACACATGTTTATACTGACAACCTTTTGTCTCCATTTCACCCCTCCATTTTGTCATTATCTCCATCCATCTACTCATCACCAATCCCCACCTGTATCCACCTATCACTCACCAGGCTTTGTCTCATGCCTACTTCCCTTCCCCAGTTGTCACTCTCCCATTCCATCAGTCTGAGAATGCATCCTGACATGAAACGTCATCAATCCATTCCCTCCACAGATGCTGCCTGACCCATTGAGTTTCTCCAACTCTTTGCGTTTGATCAACATTCCACAATCTGCAGTTTCTTGTGTCTCCATGGAGACCCACTGGTCAGCGTGGACAGTTTGCTGCAGAGGGCCTGTTTCCATGCTGTTCCATGATGATGAATTATAACGTACAACTTAGTAAAGATTAATTCTCTGCAATATTGCTAATGACAAGGTCAGTGAAAAATTATTGTCCATCATTTACACATTTGTTCTCTTTTCCTACTGGAAGTGGACATTATATGTACTTTTTCCATCAGGAAGGCAACTTTGTATTGAAAGGACCAGACTGTCCTGGAAATGGCCCCATTGACTTGGAATGGAGGCCACACTCAGGGCAACAAAGCACAAAGCGATTGGCCACTTTCCGCAGAGAAGATCAGCAGTGGGCCGTACAATGGAGTGATGAGTACAATCAAATACCAGGCATCTCCCAGAGGATGCATGCGGACTGGGGTACCCTTAATCTGAGGATCAGGATGCCCACATTCAAACTTGCAGGACTGTTCACCTGGAATCAGACACAGCCCGCTGGGAAAATCCTGAGACAGTGGGAACTATTTGGGATTAAAGGTAATAGAGTCATAGTGTCACACAGCACTGAAACAGGCCCTTTGGCCCAATTCATCCATACTGACCAACTACCCATCTAAACATCCAATTTGCCCTCATTTGCCCCATATCATTTAAACCTTTTTTCCCCATATACATGTTTAAATGCCCTTTAAATACTGTACCTACATCAAACACTTCCTCTGCTCGATCTTTCCATAAAGTATGTTCATGTACCACACTTTTTGTCAAAAAACTGCCCCTAATATTAAGGGGTATATCAAATCTGCCCCTCTCACCTTAAACATGTACTATCTAGTTTTTGATTCCCCAATCTTGGAAAAAAGACCATCTGCGTTTACTATAGATATGCCTCTCATGATTTTATTCACTCCCATATAATCTCTGTCAAAGACATCCAAGAAATATAATCAGTCTGAAGAAGGGTCTCAACCTGAAACGTCACCTATCTATGTTCTCTAGAGTTCAACGGTCTTTTATTGTCACGTGTACCAATTAAGGGGCAGTGATATTCATATTACCAGACCTGCTGAATTACTCCTGCACTTTATGTCCTTTTATATATTAACCAGCATCTGCAGTTCTGTGTTTCTACTATACTAAAAACATCCCTACCTGGAAGTGTTGATGTGGGAGACGAGGGGGCGAGGGGGACAGGTGGTCACTACCAGGAAGTGTTGATGTGGGAGACGAGGGGGCGAGGGGGACAGGTGGGCACTACCAGGAATTGTTGATGACATCACTGAGCACGGCAGCTCAACATTCAGCCGACTGTCTGCAGGAAAAAGACAATACTGCCCACAGTAGTTCAGAAAGCTGTTGGTGAACTGAACCACAGGTGTCTGTTTCCACAGTTGAGGCAGACTCACCGAGGCCAGTGATGGGCAGTGACATCACCCTCAGCTGTACCATCTCCAGACTCCCAGATACCGTCAGTCTTCACTGGAAACCAAGAGGCTCATCTCAGCAGAACAGGAGGAACAACACTGATCAGATCCGTCTGAATAACGCCGTCTATCTGATGATCCAACATATTGGAGCAGGAAATCCCAATCTATACACATGGGAAGTGCAGGAAAATACCTCCATTGTTCTCACTGGAGACACCAATGTTGAAGTGGATCAGGGTGAGTCCAAACCTGCCTTGCAGCAGGTATTAAATAGTTCTTGATATCAAACTGTTCCACATGTTGTATAGTGAGCAGTGACTCCACCCGTGGGCATCCACACTGCAGGATGTGGACATTGCCTTTACCCTGGGACGTGGTGTAAATATAAAATGGTGGCACTAAGATTGATGGAGCAACACAGGAGAACCAAGAGATTCATTTCAGTTCACCTGCATGAATCAAAGAGAATAATATCCAGTGATGGAAATAACATCTAGTTTTCAGTGTATAACAGAACAGGAAAATATGAACTAATTCAAGTATACATGTAGAGGAAATATCAGAATCAGAATAACATTTTATTGGCCACGTAATCATACACAAGGAATTTGACAGTGCTTTGCTCGCATATGGTAAAAACACGATATACAGCAGACAATTAAAAATAAAACATTATAATTTAAACATGTGAAAATAAAGTACCGGAGTAAAAAGAGGCCACCGACGTTTGGCTGTTGAGTAGAGGTACGGCTCGTGGGAAGAAGTTGTTTTTATGTCTGGCTGTGGCAGCTTTGATAGTCCGGACTCAGCTGCCAGAGGGAAGTGATTCAAAGAGCTTATGGCCAGGGTAAGAGGGGTCACAGATGATCTTGCCCGCTCGCTTCCTGGCCCTTGCAGCAATTCATCAATGGAGGGAAGGTTGCAGCCAATTACCTTCTCAGCTGATCGGACGATTCGCTGCAGCCTCCAGGTGTCGTGCTTGGTGGCTGAGCCAAACCAGACCATGATGGAGAAGGTGAGGACAGACTATGATGGACGTATAGAATTGGACCATCATTGCCTGTGGCAGGTTGTGTTTCCTCAGCTGCCGCAGGAAGTACATCTTCTGTTGGGACTTTTTGACTGTGGAGTCGATGGTGGCCTCCCATTTAATGTCTCTGGCGATGATGATTTCGAAGAAATTAAATGACTCCACAGTTGTGACTGTGGTGTTGTTGAGGATGAGTGGGGGGAGGGGAGGGGGAGCTCTACAATCAGGAGGGGAGGATTGAGTCTACAATCAATTCCACTGTCTTAAGAGCACTGAGCTTCAGGTTGTTGCGATGTCAACAGGACACCAGTTTTATGATTACGGTGACTTGGACATCGTGCTGAAGTAAGCATGCAGGTACAGCAGGCAATGGAGAAAGCAAATGGCATGTTAGAAACATAGAAACATAGAAATTAGGTGCAGGAGTAGGCCATTCGGCCCTTCGAGCCTGCACCGCCATTCAATATGATCATGGCTGATCATCCAACTCAGTATCCCGTACCTGCCTTCTCTCCATACCCTCTGATCCCCTTAGCCACAAGGGCCACATCTAACTCCCTCTTAAATATAGCCAATGAACTGGCCTCAACTACCCTCTGTGGCAGAGAGTTCCAGAGATTCACCACTCTCTGTGTGAAAAAAGTTCTTCTCATCTCGGTTTTAAAGGATTTCCCCCTTATCCTTAAGCTGTGACCCCTTGTCCTGGACTTCCCCAACATCGGGAGCAATCTTTCTGCATCTAGCCTGTCCAACCCCTTAAGAATTTTGTAAGTTTCTATAAGATCCCCTCTCAATCTCCTAAATTCTAGAAAGTACAAACCGTCTATCCAGTCTTTCTTCATAAGACAGTCCTGACATCCCAGGAATCAGTCTGGTGAACCTTCTCTGCACTCCCTCTATGGCAATAATGTCCCTCAGATTTGGAGACCAAAACTGTACGCAATACTCCAGGTGTGGTCTCACCAAGACCCTGTACAACTGCAGTAAAACCTCCCTGCTCCTATACTCAAATCCTTTTGCTATGAAAGCTAACATACCATTCGCTTTCTTCACTGCCTGCTGCACCTGCATGCCTACTTTCAATGACTGGTGTACCATGACACCCAGGTCTCGCTCCATCTCCCCTTTTCCTAGTCGGCCACCATTTAGATAATAGTCTGCTTTCCTGTTTTTGCCACCAAAATGGATAACCTCACATTTATCCACATTATACTGCATCTGCCAAACATTTGCCCACTCACCCAGCCTATCCAAGTCACCTTGCAGTCTCCAAGCATCCTCGCCACAGCTAACACTGCCCCCCAGCTTAGTGTCATCCGCAAACTTGGAGATATTGCCTTCAATTCCCTCATCCAGATCATTAATATATATTGTAAATAGCTGGGGTCCGAGCACTGAGCCTTGCGGTACCCCACTAGTCACTGCCTGCCATTGTGAAAAGGACCCGTTTACTCCTACTCTTTGCTTCCTGTTTGCCAGCCAGTTCTCTATCCACATCAATACTGAACCCCCAATGTCATGTGCTTTAAGTTTGTATACTAATCTCTTATGTGGGACCTTGTCGAAAGCCTTCTGGAAGTCCAGATACACCACATCCACTGGTTCTCCCTTATCCACGCTACTAGTTGCATCCTCGAAAAATTCTATAAGATTCGTCAGACATGATTTACCTTTCGTAAATCCATGCTGACTTTGTCCAATGATTTCACCACTTTCCAAATGTGCTGCTATCACATCTTTAATAACTGACTCTAGCAGTTTCACCACTACCGATGTTAGACTAACTGGTCTGTAATTCCCCGTTTTCTCTCTCCCTCCCTTCTTAAAAAGTGGGGTTACGTTTGCTACACGCCAATCCTCAGGAACTACTCCAGAATCTAAAGAGTTTTGAAAGATTATTACTAATGCATCCAATATTTCTGGAGCTACTTCCTTAAGTACTCTGGGATGCAGCCTATCTGGCCCTGGGGATTTATCGGCCTTTAATCCATTCAATTTACCCAACACCACTTCCCGACTAACCTGGATTTCACTCAATTCCTCCAACTCCTTTGACCCGCGGTCCCCTGCTATTTCCAGCAGATTATTTATGTCTTCCTTAGTGAAGACGGAACCAAAGTAGTTATACAATTGGTCCGCCATATCCTTGTTCCCCATGATCAACTCACCTGTTTCTGACTGCAAGGGACCTACATTTGTTTTAACTAATCTCTTTCTTTTCACATATCTATAAAAACTTTTGCAGTCAGTTTTACATAGATACATAGAAAATAGGTGCAGGAGTAGGCCATTCGGCCCTTCGAGCCTGCACCGCCATTCAATATGATCATGGCTGATCATCCAACTCAGTATCCCGTACCTGCCTTCTCTCCATACCCCCTGATCCCTTTAGCCACAAGGGCCACATCTAACTCCCTCTTAAATATAGCCAATGAACTGGCCTCAACTACCCTCTGTGGCAGAGAGTTCCAGAGATTCACCACTCTCTGTGTGAAAAAGTTTTTCCTCATCTCGGTCTTAAAGGATTTCCCCCTTATCCTTAAGCTGTGACCCCTTGTCCTGGACTTCCCCAACATCGGGAACAATCTTCCTGCATTTAGCCTGTCCAACCCCATAAGAATTTTGTACGTTTCTATAAGATCCCCTCTCAATCTCCTAAATTCTAGCGAGTATAAGCCAAGTCTATCCAGTCTTTCTTCATATGAAAGTCCTGACATCCCAGGAATCAGTCTGGTGAACCTTCTCTGCACTCCCTCTATGGCTATAATGTCCTTCCTCAGATTTGGAGACCAAAACGGTACGCAATACTCCAGGTGTGGTCTCACCAAGACCCTGTACAACTGCAGTAGAACCTCCCTGCTCCTATACTCAAATCCTCTTGCTATGAAGGCCAACATACCATTCGCTTTCTTCACTGCCTGCTGCACCTGCATGCCTACTTTCAATGACTGGTGTACCATGACACCCAGGTCTCGCTGCACCTCCCCATTTGCTAATCGGCCACCATTTAGATAATAGTCTGCCTTCCCGTTTTTGCCACCAAAGTGGATAACCTCACATTCATCCACATTATACTGCATCTGCCAAACATTTGCCCACTCACCCAGCCTATCCAAGTCACCTTGCAGTCTCCTAGCATCCTCCTCACAGCTAACACTGCCCCCCAGCTTAGTGTCATCCGCAAACTTGGAGATGTTGCTTTCAATTCCCTCGTCCAGATCATTAATATAAATTGTAAATAGCTGGGGTCCCAGCACTGAGCCTTGCGGTACCCCACTAGTCACTGCCTGCCATTGTGAAAAGGACCCGTTTACTCCTACTCTTTGCTTCCTGTTTGCCAGCCAGTTCTCTATCCACATCAATACTGAACCCCCAATACCGTGTGATTTAAGTTTGTATCCTAATCTCTTATGTGGTACCTTGTCGAAAGCCTTCTGAAAGTCCAGATACAACACATCCACTGGTTCTCCCCTGTCCACTCTACTAGTTACATCCTCGAAAAATTCTATAAGGTTCGTCAGACATGATTTACCTTTCGTAAATCCATGCTGACTTTGTCCAATGATTTCACCACTTTCCAAATGTGCTGCTATCCCATCTTTAATAACTGACTCTAGCAGTTTCCCCACTACCGATGTTAGACTAACTGGTCTGTAGTTCCCCGTTTTCTCTCTCCCTCCCTTCTTAAAAAGTGGGGTTACGTTTGCTACCCTCCAATCCTCAGGAACTACTCCAGAATCTAAAGAATTTTGAAAAATTATCACTAATGCATCCACTATTTCTGGAGCTACTTCCTTATGTACTCTGGGATGCAGCCTATCTGGCCCTGGTGATTTATCGGCCTTTAATCCATTCAATTTACCCAACACCACTTCCCGACTAACCTGGATTTCACTCAGTTCCTCCATCTCCTTTGACCCGCGGCCCCCTGCTATTTCCGGCAGATTATTTATGTCTTCCTTCGTGAAGACGGAACCAAAGTAGTTATTCAATTGGTCCGCCATAGCCTTGTTCCCCATGATCAATTCACCTGTTTCTGACTGCAAGGGACCTACATTTGTTTTAACTAATCTCTTTCTCTTCACATATCTATAAAAACTTTTGCAGTCAGTTTTTATGTTCCCTGCCAGTTTCCTTTCATAATCTATTTCCCTTTCCTAATTAAGCCCTTTGTCCTCCTCTGCTGGTCTCTGAATTTCTCCCAGTCCTCTGGTATGCTGCTTTTTCTGGCTAATTAGTACGCAACATCTTTTGCTTTGATACTATCCCTTATTTCCCTTGTTATCCACGGATGCACTACCTTCCCTGATTTATTCTTTTGCCAAACTGGGTTGAATTTTTTTTGTAGTTCATCCATGCAGTCTTTAAATGCCTTCCATTGCATATCCACCGTCAACCCTTTTAGAACTAATTGCCAGTCAATCTTGGCCAATTCACGTCTCATACCCTCAAAGTTACCTTTCTTTAAGTTCAGAACCGTTGTTTCTGAATTAACAATGTCACTCTCCATCCTAATGAAGAACTCAACCATATTATGGTCACTCTTGCCCAAGGGGGCACGCACAACAAGTCTGCTAACTAACCCTTCCTCATTACTCAATACCCAGTCTAGAATAGCCTGCTCTCTCGTTGGTTCCTCTACATCTTGGTTTAGATAACTATCCCTCATACATTCCAAGAAATCCTCTTCCTCAGCACCCCTGCCAATTTGATTCACCCAATCTATATGTAGATTGAAGTCACCCATTATAACTGTTTTGCCTTTGTTGCACGCATTTCTAATTTCCTGTTTGATGCCATCCCCAACTTCACTACTACTGCTAGGTGGCCTGTACACAACACCCATAGCGAGATGATTTCATAGCCTTCATAGCGAGATGATTTGAGTATAGGAGCAAAGAGATCCTACTGCAGTTGTACGGGGCCCTGGTGAGACCACACCTGGAGTATTGTGTGCAGTTTTGGTCTCCTAGTTTGAGAAAGGACATTCTTGCTATCGAGGGAGTGCATCAAAGGTTCACCAGGTTAATTCCTGGAATGGCGGACTGACATATGGAGAAAGAATGGATCGACCGGTTTATATTCACTGAAATTTAGGATGAGAGGGGAACTTATAGAAACGTATAAAATTATTAAGGGATTGGGCAGGCTAGATGCAGGAAAAATGTTCCCCATGTTGGGCGAGTCCAGAACCAGGGGTCCCAGCTGACATCCCAGAGCCGGGGGTTTGTCCCTGTGGAAACTCACAACATTGTATCTCGGCGTGTGTGGAAATCTAATTCTTTGTTCCATGTCCCTCTCTTTCAGGTTTACATAACAAGATGTACACAGTTTATCGCTCAGTCACAGATCACAGTGAACTCGACCTGATTTGTGAAGCTTCTCCTGAGCTCAGTGAAACCAAATCGACTTGGAGATCACCACGTTTCCAGAATCAAGAGAAGGAAATAGCTTCTTCTCACAGGTCTGAGCCGATACATGGCGACAGGAGCTACTTTGGGAATCGACTGCAAACCACAGAGGGAAATGTGAATGGCAAGAATTTCCATGTGAGGATTGTCCCCGTGCAGTTTGCAGATGCCGGAGTTTACACATGTTCCGCAGGATCAAATATATATGTGACCATTGACCCAATCACAGTTACAGGTAGGAGACTGGATGTTACTACTTTCAAGAATTAAGTTACTGGTGTAGAGTTTCTAATCTGAGTACAGACTACAATGTCAGCAGAAATTCCCAAGTTTGAAGAATTATTTTACCTCCAGAGCTTCCTCTTCAACTTATTTGTATTTTTCTGAACCCAAAATCTGCCCTAAACCAACATTATTGGGAAGCACATCAAATGTTATTTTCATTTATTTTGCTGAAAACACATTGTTTTATACATAAGGGAGGGAATAGGATGAAATGTGATTCACATAGGTGCAAATGAGCTTCTATCGAAAATATTTTAAAAAATCATTCAACTTCTCTTAACACATTCCCCAAGTTTCTTTGACCCCAAACGACCCATCCTAATTTTTGAAGGCTCACTAGAGGCTTAAAACTGAGTGTATTTTGTGGAATTTATCGGTTAATATTTACCTGGATGAGTGTTGTGGCCAAAACTGTGGCCAGAGACAATGATGTGGGCATTGGTTGGTCTTTGTATATTTAGTTCAAAACTGTTGTGAATGATTATGGAAAAGACACTTGGAGAGGTGCATGGATGGGAAAGGTGCAGAGGGAAATGGGCCAAATGTGGGAACATATTTTAGATGGAGCATCTTGGGCGGCATGGATGAGTTGGGCTGAATGGACCGAATTGTTTCATGCTGTATGACTATGCCTCTAACTCTTGCTGTGTAATATAATTTTCCACACTTAGAACACCAGATACTGGTGTCAAAATACTGAGAAAAACACACTCCAGACAAAATTCATTGTTTTACGATTTTCGTCTTTCCACAGTCACAACTGAACTATCTGGCGCAGTGACTGAGGGAAGAAAGATTACCCTGACCTGCTCTGTGTCTCATGTCAGAGTCAATGAGACTGGTTTGGATCAATGATGAAGGCAAAGTTGTAGAGGAGAAAAATCTCATGCAAACAAAGCAGGACAATTCTTTGCAGCTGATTATTGCAATAGCTGATGGAGTAAGAAGGAAATGGACATGTGGTTTGTTTCATCAAAGTACAGCCAACGTTTTCATTCCATATAATCTGCAGGTGAACAGTAAGTTTCTTAGCTTCTGCTCTTCGTTATCTCGACACAGAGTTCTTGTCACATTGCTATTCTTTTTGGATAACTTTTAACATTCCATGTCTTACTGCAAGTAGAGCTCAATCATAGACATTTCCTTCAAACCTCTTGTCCATGCCTATAAGGTCAGTTCTATTGTAAGTAGTCCAGGTCTCTGAAGCACATGGGAGCGCATGGATCACTACTGCTGGCTGACCACTGACCAAGACCTGTGTTGGCCATCTCATTGAAGGTGGTCGGGAATTTCATCATCAATGACTGTCCTTGTTGATAAGTGTCTCCAGAGGTATGAAAACGGGTCCAGTAGTATGAAAACCAGTGTGTCACTGTGAACCTTTTTGTCAGAGGTCAGTATAGTAAGGTGGGCAGCTTGGTGGAAGATCTTTGCCATAACACCCAAACTGTGCCACTTAAAGATCACAAAAGTAGTGACAATCATCTTAAAAATAGTTGTACAAGTTTCTTTCCCCTGTTCTGATGCTGTAAAACATTACAGCGGTTGAAGCATCCACAGTAACTTCACCAAAGGCTGCCATGTGAGAACAGAAGATGTGGGGGAGGGAATACTGATGTCTTCACCTTGTCTGACCACGATGGCGCACTGGTAGGGTTGCTGCCTTACAGCGCCAGGGACCCGGGTTCAATCCTGACTACAGGTGCTGACTGTATGGAGTTTGTTTCTTCATCCCGTGCCCTGCGTGGGTTTTCTCCAGGATTTCCGGTTTTCTCCCAAATTACAAAGATGTACAAGTCTTGGTTTGGCTTGGTTTAATTGTATGTTGTCCCTGGTGTGTGTAGGATAGTGTTAGTCTGTGGGAATCGCTGGTTGGCGTGGACTCGGCGAGCCGAAGGGCCTGTTTCCGCGCTGTATCTCTAAACTAAACTAAACACAATCCCAACATTCCTCCCAATCCCACCCATCCATTAATCCCTGCCCTTCATGTGGTCCCAAGCCTCGGTGAAAGACATTTTGTACAATGCTGACAGAAGGCAAAGCACTGATCCCTAACAGAGGAAGATCCTGTAAACACCCAGGCACAAAGAAACAATCTCCACCACATATAGATCAATGAAGAGTCAGTGAAGCACAAAGTGGAAAGTATCAATGTCCCAACAGGAACACTTTAATTCCTCACAGATAATCACATCATCCAGTCATAGAATTCTGTAATGGTTGTCGCACAGAAGGTGTCCATTTGACCCATCATATCCATGCTAACTCTCATCCAGATCAAATCGCTAATTCTACCCCCTCTCCTTTTGCCATTACATTGCAGCTTTTTCATCACTATATATTTCTCCAATTCTCTCTGGACAGCCACTTTTTTCACTTTAAATATTTTTATAACTCAACGTTTGAATGGAAAAACAAGTCTAATACAAGGAGATGTGTTCGGAAGAGCGATGTATATGATTTTAAATTCATCTATCTGAAGTTCGGTAGCAGGGTCAGGTTCTATGTGTACTTTCTGCTCGGCTATAGACCACCTTAGAAACAATATGCAAGATGTTAATATGATAAGAGGGAGTCAGGGAATAACATTTTGTAGTTGGAATGTCAAGGGAATCAATGAACCAATTAAGAGAGGTAAAGTTTTGGCACATCTAAACCTAATCAAAACAGATATAATATTTCTCCAAGAAACGCACCTTAAAAAGGAATCTCAACATAGACTTAAAGCTAAGTGGATCGCTGAATCATATCATTCCTCTTTTTCCCATAAATCCAGAGGAGTTGCAATATTAATTCGTAAAGGAATACATTTTACGAACTCTTCAACAATAGTGGATATTGATGGTAGATATATTATATTAGTTGGAGAGTTAAATGGTGAAAAAGTAATTCTTCTCAATGTATATGGGCCTAACTTTGATAACCCCATGTTTTTTAATAAAACATTTAATAAAATTCCTGAATTTACACAATATAAATTAATAATTGGAGGAGACTTCAACTGTACATTAGATTCATACTTAGATAGATCTTCAAGGCAAAAAAAAGTAAAATCTCAATCAAGTGTATTTTTAAATTCATTTATTAATACCACTAATATTAAGGATGTCTGGAGAATAGAAAACCCAACTGGACGGGAATACTCATTTTACTCACCAGTACATAAAACATACTCAAGAATAGATTATTTTTTGGTTGACTCTAGGTTTATCCCATTTATTTATAATTCAAAATATCATAACATTATAATCTCAGATCACGCACCTGTAACATTCATGATTAAATTAAATGGAATGTCCGAGAAACAAACATATTGGAGATTCAACCCACAAATTTTGAACGAAAGATCATGCCAGGAATATATTATTAAACAGATTCAAATATTTTTTGAGGTAAATGACAACCCTGACACACCTACTTCTCTTATGTGGGAAACGTTTAAAGCGTTTGTTCGTGGTACATTAATTTCCGCTCAAGCATTTTATAATAAAGAGAACATGATTAAACAACAAACATTGGAAAGTGAAATCAAGCAACTAGATATAGAAAATGCGAGAATGCCATCTATTTTAAAACATAATAAAATTGCTGTATTAAAATATAAATTAAATAAAATGTATTCAGAACAAGTAATAAAACTTTATCAAAAAACCAAACAATTACATTTTGAATTTGGAGACAAACCACAAAAACTATTATCACGTCAGTTACGAAAAATGGAAGGGGAAAAATATTTCATAAAATTAGAACAGAGACAGGAGAATTATTAAAAATGCCCAAGGACATAAATGATAGATTTCTCCAATACTATCATAACCTTTATTCAACTAAAACCGTAGGACAATCAGAAGGAATAGCAGATTTTTTACTAAAATGTAATTTAAAAGGTTTAGATTCAAACGATAGAGAATTATTAGAAAAGGAGATTACCATAAAAGATATTGAGGAGTCTATCGGCTCTTTAAAAAACGGTAAAGCAGTAGGACCAGATGGTTTAGGCTCCGAATTTTATAAAAAATTTCATGACTTGCTTTGCCCACGTTTACAAAGATTGTATGAGTATATCTATACTCAACAGAAACTTCCAGACACTTTAAATGAATCTTTAATAACACTTATTCCTAAAGCTGATAAAGATCCGGAAGACCCGGGATCATATAGAGCAATCGCACTTTTAAATACAGATCAGAAAATATTAACTAAAATACTAGCGAATAGATTAAGTACAGTGATGAATAAATTAATACACCCTGACCAAACAGGCTTTATTCAGAAACGGTACTCATATTATAATCTAAGAAGATTATTTAATATTATATATTCCAAGAGAAATATTAAGGAAGATCTAGCAATAATCTCACTTGACGCTGAAAAAGCATGTGATCAGGTCGAATGGTCTTATTTATTTTCGGTGATGGAAAATATGCAGTTAGGGGAGAAATTCTGTACATGGATAAAACTGTTATATACAAATCCCACGGCTAGAATATTTACAAACCAAAGGTTGTCATCTAAATTTAGTCTATCTAGAGGTTGTAGACAAGGATGCCCGTTATCTCCATTATTATTTGCGCTTGCTATTGAGCCACTTGCAGAAAGAGTCAGGGGGCATCCGGAAATACACGGATATAACACAAAGGACACAGTGAATAAAATTTCTTTATACGCAGATGATGTATTAATTTACATTACAAAACCAGAAATTAGTATTCCAAACTTATTAAAGCTAATAACCCAATTTGGTTCACTTTCAGGATACAGAATAAATTGGAATAAAAGTGAAATTATGCCAATAAGGGAACATAACAAACAGATAATACAACAATTTCCATTTAAAATAGTAAAGGAAAAATTTAAATATCTAGGTATTTATATAACTAAGAAATATACATCATTATTTAAAGCAAATTTTCCACCATTACTAAATAAACTACATAAGAATATTCAATACTGGAAACCACTTCCTATCTCAATGGTAGGCAAAATTAATGCCATAAAAATGATTTTTTTACCGCAAATATTATACCTTTTTCAGACAATTCCGATATATCTGGCAAAAACCTTTTTTTAAAAACTGGATTCTATTGTTAATGATTTCATCTGGGATTATAAGAATCATATGATAAACAAAAGACATTTGTGTAAATCAAAAATGAATGGAGGCTTGGTTCTACCCAACTTTTTGTTTTATTTCTGGGCAGTTAATATTAAAAATATGAATTTCTGGTAGGAAGAAATAGATCATCAGCCAGACTGGTTAAAAATGGAAAAGGAAGATTGTTTACCTTTTGATATCGGTTCGATTTTATTTGCTACGTCTAAATTAAACAAAAAAATTTATAGGGAAAACCCTATAATATTTAGTGCTATACGAATTTGGAAACAATTAAAAAAGACATTAAAATTAGATAATTTATCACTTTTTCTTCCAATTGTGAATAACCCTTTGTTTAAGCCTTCATGGTTGGACGGGGGTTTTACACAATGGAAGAATTACGGAATTAAAAATATGGGACAACTTTACAAGGAAGGCACTTTTCTGACATTTCAGGAGTTGCAACAGACTTACGGACTTCGAGGAAATGATTACTTCAGATATCTTCAACTTAGAGATTATGTAAAATCAAATACTCAAAATTTTCGAATTAGAAATTCAGAAATTCTTGATGAATGTTGGAACAAACATCCTAATACAGAAAAATTAATATCTTATATATATAATATCTTATTAGACAGTGACATTCCATCGACGGACTTACATAGACAAACATGGGAAAAAGAATTAAATCAAATAATAACAAAAGATACTTGGGAAGAAAGTTTGCAACACATACATCAATGTTCATTAAACGCCAGACATTCTCTAATACAATTTAAAGTAATACATAGGTTACATTATTCCAAAACAAAACTACATAAAATTTTTCAACATATCTCACCTATATGTGATAAATGTCAACAGTTAGAAGCTACCTTATCTCATATGTTTGCAAACTGTATAAAAATTAAACAATTCTGGGTAAATATTTTCAGTATAATATCTAAAGTAACCAGCACACAATTGGACCCAGATCCAAAATTAATAATACTTGGAATATTAGAATTAAATCAAACATTTAGAATAACACAAAGAAACTTTATTGATTATAGTTTAATAACAGGAAAAAAATTAATTCTAAAATTTTGGAAAGGCCCTACGACCCCCACAATTAAAATGTGGATTATAGAAATCACGGAGACCTTAAATGTGGAAAGAATCAGACTCTCCCTGTTGGACAAACAGGAATTATTCGTTGGAACATGGTCTCCTTTTATTGATTACCTAAAGGGTCAGAACAGTTCAGCACAGGAACCTGACTAACACCCGGGCTAAAGAATGGATGAAACGCTATATCTAGAAATGTACGAATATATCTCGAATGAAGTTTTCTATTTTAATAAATTTTTCCATTCTTCTTTAACTATCTTTTTTCATTTTTTTTTTTTTGTTCTTTTAAATTTTTTTTTTTTGTTTTTTTATTTTTTTATTTTTTTTTTATTTTTTTTTTATTTTTTATTTTTCTTCTCTTTTTTCTCTTTCTTTACTTCATCTTTCTCTTTAGTTCTATTTAGCTTAAAAAAAAAGCAAAAGGTATTGGAGACATTGTAATAATATTTAACAATATTATCAATTTAATAATGTAAGACTGTAATGATGTAACTAGGTTGTGTACGCATCTCCAATAAAAAAATATTAAAAAAAAAAAAAAAAAGTTTTCCCCTTTATTTTAATCCTATAACTTTTTGTGCTCAGCCTTTCCACTGAAGGGAGCATCCTTCCACAATCCATTCTGTTCAGACTGAATAAATAATGCATAAATGAACAATGATGCCATTGATGTGATGAAAGAGCATTACTGACTCGTGTCTTCAAACTCTCTCTTCAGTGTGCCATGGTAATAACTGGACAGAGAACAGCCATAAAAAGAATCTCAATTATACCAACCATGTTTACTGTTTAGTTTAGAGATACAGCGCGGAAACAGGCCCTTCTGCCCACCGGCTGCACGTCAACCAGCGATCCCCACATATTAACACTATCCTACACCCACTAGGGACAATTTTTACATTTACCAAGCCAATTAACCTATAAACCTCTACGTCTTTGGAGTGTGGAAGGAAACCGAGGTTCTCGGAGAAAACCCATGCAGGTCCCGGGTAGGAAGTACAAACTCCGTACAGACAGCACACGTAGTCGGGATCGAGCCCGGATCTCCGGCGCTGCATTCACTGTAAGGCAGCAACTCTACCGCTGTGCCACCGTGCCGCATTCATTGTGTCATCTCTTTGTGACATGTTTACAGTTTGACTTGCCGATTCAACTGCTTCAATGCGCCATCTCCATCAGTACCGCTACAGTGTGCCCCTCCACCAGTACCACCACAGTGTGTCCCTCCATCAATACCACCACAGTGTGTCACACCATCAGTACCACCACAGTGTGTCACACCATCAGTACCACCACAGTGTGCCCCTCCATCAGTACCACCACAGTGTGTCACACCATCAGTACCACCACAGCGTGTCCCTGCGTCAGTTCTGCCCCATTTTTATCCCTCCATCAGTACTATCTCACTATGTCCCTCCATCAGTGGGCGGAGAGAGGGCAGCCCAGAGAGGGGGAATAGAGAGCGTAGGAGAGAGAGTAACAGTTCAGAGAGAGTGACAGCAGTAAGGATGGAGGGAGAGAGAAAGAGCGGAGGGAGAGATGCTGCATCATTCGCTGTTTTATTTAGGTTTAGGACAATTCTGAGGCGGCAATGTTTCCGTTCTCTGAGTGTCGTGAGTCTTTGGGTCGTTGCTCCACAGAGGTGATGAAGGAAGGCAGAGAATGTTATTGTCCCATGGTATAGTCAGATCTATTCCAGGCAAGCAGGGAGTGAATGGTTCACGGGGTCAGTCAGCGGGAGTGTGGGGTTGAGGTCACAGTCAGTGAAGCCGCGATAATATTGAGTGGTGAAGCAGAGTGGAGGGGGGGCATTTTAGTCCGAGGTGATGTGTTGAACTAATTCCTCAACCTGTGGACAAAGGTCGCCCAGTCCAGTCCACCTTCAAACTGGGTACCAGATGCCCTGAGAGGGTCCCTGGAATTTGGCATTGCCTTGCTGAGTGAAACGGATTGAAGGAAATCAGACAAACAACATGAGGTGGAGAGTTGGATCTGATGGAGTTTGAAACAATATCCCCTTTGCTGGAACAATGCCGCCGCTCCTAATTTCCATCCCTCAGTATCTATCGCCACAATTCCCAGTCTTTGGAGTTTCTCAATCAATTCCCTGATTAAATCACAACCTGTCTCAGCAGGGATTTCACTGGGCTGATGTCATCTGTTTGTGAATCATTTCTAAATCTCTATTTTTAAACTCTGTTGAAACTTCACTGTCCCGGTGGAGACGGAAAATGGTATAACATCTCCAGGAATGTTCTGTCCCAGCATTTCATTCCGAGACATTACCGGTAGCTCACGGGGACTCGTCGCTGGGCAGAGAAAATGGGGCACATGGTAAAATTGTATCAATATTACAGTGTGGAGAAAATCCTGTACGTGATCATTGCTGCCGTTGGAGTCCCTGGTAAGTGAGCAGAACAATTCAAGTTTTATAACTCCATCCGTGTGTTAACTGGCGTTGACCTGATTCTCATCATGTTACAAGTTCCCAACTGATGATCGTTGTACAATATGTGAAGAATATCAATCCTCTCAGTGAAATATTTGTGAATTAACGCTGCTGTGATTTGTCTTATTTCCAGACAGCTGAAACTAACCCTCTTTTTCTCTCACTGCTGCCGGCCGGGAGCCACTAGAATGTTGTTCTTGCCTTCAGTGGGACCTTGCCCAGAGTTGTCCCAGTGCTCGGGACAGGCAGGCAGGCATGCAGCTCTCTGGGACGGTGTGACTGGGAGAGAGGGGTTCACATTGTGAAGTTCACTGTGTCTGAGTTATTGATCAGAGTGAACACCCGCTCCTGTGGACACTGTGTCTCACTGTGGAGTCTGTGTGTCACAGTCGGATTCCACCCACAGCCTGTTGGTCAATAATTGGATCGATCTCCTGGACCAGTGGCCGCGGATCTACCGGCGTGTGTGTGTGTGTTGTTACTACACCTGCACCATCTTGAGTCTGCTGAGATTAGCCGCTGTATGTCTAAACTAACCCGACTAACTCCCCCCCCCTGTCTCTGTGCTTTGGTACATATATCCCACACCATCCATACATGGGGATAATAGGTTGCATTCCTGGCACCGTCTGGATTTCGTGTGTGGGAAAAACCTGCATATGCTGGTTTAAATCGAAGATAGACACAAAGTGCTGGAGCAACTCAGCGGGACGGGCAGCATCTCTGCAGAGAAGGAATGGGTAACGTTTCGGATCAAGACCCTTGTTCAGTCCCATTCCTTCTCTCCAGAGATGCAGCCTGTCCCGCTGAGTTACTCCGCTTTCTGCGTCGACCTTCAGGACCAGAAGGGGTGGACGCTCATTTGCAACAATTGGCCTCTGCTTCAGGAGGGAAGTATGAAGGGCGCCTTGTGTGGGGAGGGAGAGAAAGAGGAATATCAGGGATATTGAATATGGCGGCCATTGTAGTGCATTCTTCCCCCAGCTTTACCTTTACCTTTAGAAAGGAGATGAGGGGGAATTTCTTTAGACAGAGGGTGGTGAATCTGTGGAATTCATTGCCGCAGAGTGGGGTGGAGGCCAAGTCAATGGATAGTTTTAAGGCGGAGAGTGATAGATTCTTGATTAGTGCGGGCGTCGGGGGGTTACGGGGAGAAGGCAAGAGAATGGGGTTGAGAGGGAAAGATATATCGGCCATGATTGAATGGCGGAGTAGACATGATGGGCCGAATGGCCTAATTCTGCTCCTACGAGCTGCACTCTTGTGTAAAGTGTTTAAGAAGGAACTGCAGATGCTGGAAAATCGAAGATAGACAATGCTGGAGAAACGCAGCGGATGAGGCACCATCTATGGAGTGAAGGAAATAGGTAACTATCTCTAGTCTGAAGAAGGGTTTCGGCCCGAAACGTTACCCGTTTCATTCGTTCCATAGATGCTGCCTCACCCGCTGAGTTTCTCCAGCACTTTTGTCTACTCTTGTGTAGTCCTTTCTGAATAATTTCCCTTATCTGTGCTGAATGCTAACCTGGTTCTGGATGGGCAGAGTTTGGGGATAATGCAATAGATGAAGTAGTTTGCATCAAGAAGCCATTGGGATAACCTCAGTGGAAGCTTGAGAGTGATGAGTGGTGAGTGTGGTATTCTCTGTCTCAGAGGGCGGTGGAGGCAGGTACTCTGGATGCTTTCAAAAGAGAGTAGATAGGGCTCTTAAAAATAGCGGAGTCAGGGGATATGGGGAGAAGGCAGGAACGGGGTATTGATTGGGGATGATCAGCCATGATCACATTGAATGGCGGTGCCCAATGGCCTCCTCCTGCACCTGTTGTCTACTGAACTCACTGTGGAATGAATCCATTAACGGTGCCACTCTGTTGCCGGATTCCATGTTGTCCCTGCCTTCCCTCTGGAAGCCTCACCGTCCCCATCAGATGCCGATTTCCCAGAGCCCTGGTTAAACGCGGCCGGCCGGTCACGGTTAAGTCTGTGAAAGCGGCCCCATCACAGACTGTGAGCAGCAGCAGGGTTGACTATAGAAAGGACCATTGTGCCTATTGTAGCGGGTGGGTGGCTGCTCGTTCCCTCCCCGCCCTTTACCCCGTCTGCCCGTCACCTTATCTCTTCTCCCCTGAAGCAGGCAGGCAGGTCGGGCACAGTCGGAGCCGGCTCTGACATTGTTAAACTTGCAGCAGCCGCGCACCGACTCCAACACTCCTGATCTTGAGCTGAAAGTCGAGCCGGTGTTCAGCCCCAGAGACCGTGTTGAGTAAATGCACAGTGTCCGTTCCCTTCTCTTTCCGCAGTGAATTTAGTGGCGATTGTGATCCTGTCCCGGGGAAAGTGTGGCCTCTCCACCTGCACCATTCGCTACCTGGTGGCCATGGCAGCGGCCGATCTACAGGTCCTCATCACCGAGGTCATTTTGTATTGGATCCGAAAACATTACTTTTATTGGAGTTTCCTGTCCATCACCCCTGTGTGTAGTGTTAACGCTGTACTGCAGTTTGCAGCTATAGAATGTTCTGTCTGGTTCACCGTCACTTTCACCTTTGATCGCTTTTTCGCCATTTGTTGCCAGAAGCTGAAAACTAAATATTGCACCGGGAAAACTACGGCTGTGGTTCTGGCAACAGCCGGCGTTCTGTTCTGTGTGAAAAACATTCCCCGCTACTTCACACAGGAACCCAGATATATCATCGACAATGCCCCGTGGGGCTGTAACCCGGTGGCCAGTTATTACACTGACCCCGGGTGGGTGGCATTTGACTGGATCGACACGGTTTTAACACCGTTCCTCCCTTTTGCTGTAATCCTGCTGCTCAACGCTCTGACAGTCCGCCACATTTTAGTGGCCAGTCGGGTCCGTAAGGGGCTGAGGGGTGAGAGCAAGGGGGAGAACCGCAGTGACCCGGAGATGGAGAGCAGGAGGAGGTCTATGGTTTTACTCTTCACCATCTCCGGCAGCTTCATCCTCCTGTGGCTGACGGTGGTTGTATACTTCGTCTGTAATCAGATCACAGGAATTGGAAGTGATCTGAATGAATCTCAATATATCTTTCACTACGTCGGAAAGTTGCTGAGGAATCTCAGCTGTTGCACCAACACATTTATTTACGCGGTGACCCAGTCCAAGTTCAGGGAGCAGGTGAAGTGCGCAGTGAATTATCCGCTCACCTCAGTGCTTCGGCTCATTAATAAATCCCCGCCCTGAGCGCATCCATCCCAGAGGCGGGCGGGCTGCCGCAGTCTCTCCGCTCCGGGCTCCGGCTCCTGACATTCACCGCTGGAGCCATGAGGGAGGGAGGGAGGGAGGGATTGTGGGAGCGAGGGAGGGAGGGAGGGAGGGAGGGAGGGAGGGAGGGAGGGAGGGAGGGAGGAGCTGGCCAAAGTTGACTGGAAAGATACACTAGCAGGGATGAGAGAGAGTGGAACAACAATGGCAGGTATTTCTGGGAATAATACAGAAGGTGCAGGATCAGTTCATTCCAAAGAGGAAGAAAGATTCCAAGGGGAGTAAGGGACGACAGTGGGTGACAAGGGACGTCAGGGACAGTATATAAAGTGAAGACGTACAACGTAGCAAAGATGAGCGGGAAGCAAGAGGATTGCGTCATGTTTAAAGATCAACAGAAGATAAACAAAAAGACAATACGGGGAGAAAAGATGAGGTACGGGGAGAGTGGGAGAGAGGGAAGGGGAGAGAAAGGGAGATAAGGAGAGGGAGAAAGAGGGGAAAGAGAGTGGGAGGGAGAGATGAGAGCGGAGGTATAGAGAGAGGGAAGAGATAGGGGGAGGGAGAGGGGAGAGAGGGAGGAGAGAGAAGGTGGAGAGAGGTGGAGGGAGAGAGATGAGAGAGAGAGAAAGATGGGGATAGAGGGGGAGAGAGGGGAGGGAGAGAGAGCGGAGGTAGAGAGAGGGGGAGAGAGAGGGGGATGGAGAGAGGGGATGGAGGGAGGAGAGAGAAGGTGCAGAGAGGGGAAGGGAGATGAGAGAGAGAGAGAGAGAGAGATGGGGAGAGAGAGAGGGTGAAAGGAGGAGAGGGAGCGGAGGTAGAGAGAGGGGTAGAACAGGGGGAGACAGAGGGGGATAGAGAAAGGGGGTGAGAGAGGTGGAGAGAGAGCGGGAGAGATAGGGGGGAGAGAGGAGGGGGAGAGAGGGGGAGAGAGAAAGAGACATGGAGAGATAGATGGGGAGAGAAATAAGTGGAGGGGGAGTAAGAGGGAGTGATAAGGAGAGAGTGAGAGATTGACGGGTGAGAGGGCGAGAGAGAGGGAGAGGAGAGAGAGAGGGGGGTGGTGGGTAGCGATGGTGCGAGAGAGAGGGGGAAGGAGGGGGAGAGAGAGCGGAGGGAGGCGAAGGGTGGTGAGAGGGAGGGCTAAAGATAGTGGAGAGAGAGAGAGGGGGTGAGAGAGAGGGAGAGAGAGGGGCAGGAAAAGAAGGAGACGAGGAGAAAGATGGAAGAAAAAGGGGAGAGGGGAAGAGAGAGAGAGGGGCGAGAGGGAGATAGAGAGAGGTGGAGAGAGAGGGGGGAGTGAGAGAAGGGCGGGAGAGCGAGGAGGGGGGAGAGACAGAGAGAGGGGTAGGGAGAGAGAGAGTGTGAGAGAGGGGAGGGGAG
>JAXLNO010003351.1:0-25000 GCA_038087875.1 Malacoraja senta
GTATTCGTCGTCGTCGTCTTCGTCGTCGTCTTCTTCGTCGTCGTCGTCTTCGTCGTCGTCGTCTTCGTCGTCGTCTTTCTTCGTCGTCGTCCGTCTTCGTCGTCGTCTTCTTCGTCGTCGGCGTCTTCGCTCGTCGTCTCGTCGTCTTCGTCGTCGTCGTCGTCGTCTTCGTCGTCGTCATCTTCGTCGTCGTCGTCTTTCGTCGGTCGTCTTCGTCGTCGTCGTCTTCGTCGTCGTCATCTTCGTCGTCGTCGTCTTCGTCGTCGTCATCTTCGTCGTCGTCTTCTGTCGTCGTCGTCTTCGTCGTCGTCGTCGTCTTCTTCGTCGTCTCTTCGTCGTCGTCGTCTGTCCTAGTCGTCTTCATCGTCGTCGTCATTGTCGTCGTCGTCTTCGTCGTCGTCGTCTTCGTCGTCGTCGTCTTCTCGTCGTCGTCTTCTTCGTCGCGTCGTCTTCGTCGTCGTCGTCTTCTTCGTCGTCGTTCGTCGTCGTCGTTTTCCTTCGTCGTCGGCTTCTTCGTCGTCGTCTTCGTCCTCGTCGTCTTCGTCGTCGTTGTCTTCGTCGTCGTCTTCTTCATCGTCGTCGTCTTCGTCGTCGTCGTCTTCGTCGTCGGCGTCTTCGTCGTCGTCGTCTTCTTCGTCGTCTTCTTCGTCGTCGTCTTCGTCATCGTCGTCTTCATCGTCGTCGTCATCATCGTCGTCGTCTTCGTCGTCGTCTTCGACGTCCGTCGTCTTCTTCGTCGTCGTCTCTTCTTCGTCGTCGTCGTCTTCGTCGTCGTCTTCTTCGTCGTTGTCTTAGTCGTCGTCGTTTTCTTCGTCGTCGGCTTCTTCGTCGTCGTCTTCGTCCTCGTCGTCTTCGTCGTCGTTGTCCTTCGTCGTCGTCTTCTTCATCGTCGTCGTCCTTCGTCGTCGTCGTCTTCGTCGTCGTCGTCTTCGTCGTCGTCGTCTTCGTCGTCGTCTTCTTCGTCGTCGTCGTCTTCGTCGTCGTCTTCGTCGTCCGTCTTCTCTTGTCGTCGTCGTCTTCGTCGTCGTCGTCTTCGTCGTCGTTGTCTTCGTCGTCGTCGTCTTCGTCGTCGTCGTCTTCGTCGTCGTCTTATCTCGTCGTCGTCTTCGTCGTCGTCGTCTTCGTCGTCGTCGTCTTCGTCGTCGTCTTCGTCTTCGTCGTCTTCGTCTCGTCGTCCTTCGTCGTCGTCGTCTTCGTCGTCGTCGTCTTCGTCGTCTTCTTCATCGTCGTCGTCTTCGTCGTCGTCGTCTTCGTCGTCGTCCTCTTCGTCGTCGTCGTCTTCGTCGTCGTCTCTTCGTCGTCGTCTTCTTCATCGTCGTCGTATTCGTCGTCGTCGTCTTCGTCGTCGTCTTCTTCCGTCGTCGTCGTCTTCGTCGTCGTCGTCTTCCGTCTCGTCGTTCTTCGTCGTCGTCGTCTTCGTCGTCGTCTTCTTCGTCGTCGGCGTCTTCGTCCGTCGTCGTCTTCGTCGTCGTCGTCTTCGTCGTCGTCGTCTTCGTCGTCGTCGTCTTCGTCGTCGTCGTCTTCGTCGTCGTCGTCTTCGTCGTCGTCGTCTCGTCGTCGTCGTCTTCGTCGTCGTCGTCTTCGTCGTCGTCAACTTCGTCGTCGTCTTCGTCGTCGTCGTCATTCGTCGTCGTCGTCTTCTTCGTCGTACTTCTTCGTCGTCGTCGTCTTCGTCATCGTCGTCTTCATCGTCGTCGTCATTGTCGTCGTCGTCTTCGTCGTCGTCGTCTTCGTCGTCGTCGTCTTCTTCCGTCTCGTCTCTCGTCGTCGGCGTCGTCTTCGTCGTCGTCTTCTTCGTCGTCGTCTTCGTCGTCGTCGTTTTCTTCGTCGTCGGCTTCTTCGTCGTCGTCTTCGTCCTCGTCGTCTTCGTCGTCGTTGTCTTCCGTCGTCGTCTTCTTCTCATCGTCGTCGTCTTCGTCGTCGTCGTCTTCGTCGTCGTCGTCCGTCTTCGTCATCGTCGTCTTCGTCGTCGTCTTCTTCGTCGTCGTCGTCCGTCGTTCGTCGTCGTCATCTTCGTCGTCGTCCTTCGTCGTCGTCTAATCCTCAGTCGTCGTCGTCTTCGTCGTCCGTCGTCTTCGTCGTCGTCGTCTTCGTCGTCGTCGTCTTCCGTCGTCGTCGTCTTCGTCGTCGTCTTCTTCGTCGTCGTCTTCGTCGTCGTGTCGTCTTCGTCGTCGTCGTCTTTGTCGTCGTCGTCTTCGTCGTCGTCTTCTTCGTCGTCGTCTTGTCGTCGTCGTCTCGTCGTCGTCGTCGTTCTTCGTCCGTCGTCGTCTTCGTCGTCGTCGTCTTCGTCGTCGTCGTCTTCGTCGTCGTCGTCTTCGTCGTCCTCTTCATCGTCGTCGTCTTCGTCGTCGTCGCTCTCGTCGTCGTCCTCTTTGTCGTCGTCGTCTTTCGTCGTCGTCGCTCTTCATCGTCGTCTTCTTCGTCGTCGTCGTATTCGTCGTCGTCGTCTTCGTCGTCGTCTTCTTCGTCGTCGTCTTCGTCGTCGTCGTCTTCGTCGTCGTCCTTCTTCGTCGTCGTCTTCTTCGTCGGCGTCGTCTCTTCGTCGTCGTCTTCTTCGTCGTCGTCTTAGTCGTCGTCGTTTTCTTCGTCGTCGGCTTCTTCGTCGTCGTCTTCGTCCTCGTCGTCTTCGTCGTCGTTGTCCTTCGTCGTCGTCTTCTTCATCGTCGTCGTCTTCGTCGTCGTCGTCTCTTCGTCGTCGTCGTCTTCGTCGTCATCGTCTTCGTCGTCGTCTTCTTACGTACGTCTTCTCGTCGTCGTCTTCGTCGTCGTCTTCCTTGTCGTCGTCGTCTTCGTCGTCATCGTCTTCGTCGTCGTCGTCTTCGTCCGTCGTCGTCTTCGTCCGTCGTCGTCTTCGTCGTCGTTCTTCTTCGTCGTCGTCTTCGTTGTCGTCGTCTTCGTCGTCGTCGTCTTCGTCGTCGTCTTCTTCATCGTCGTCGTATTCGTCGTCGTCGTCTTCGTCGGCGTCTTCTTCGTCGTCGTCGTCTTCGTCGTCGTCGTCTTCGTCGTCGTCTTCTTCGTCATCGTCGTCTTCGTCGTCGTCTTCTTCGTCGTCGGCGTCTTCGTCGTCGTCGTCTTCGTCATCGTCGTCTTCATCGTCGTCGTCTTCGGTCGTCGTCGTCTTCGTCGTCGTCGTCTTCGTCGTCGTACGTCTCGTCGTCGTCGTCTTCGTCGTCGGTCTCGTCGTCGTCTTCTTCGTCGTCGTCATCTCGTCGTCGAGTCTTCGTCGTCGTCGGCTTCGTTCGTCGCTTCCTTCGTCGTCTCTTCGTCGTCGTCGAGTCTTCGTCACTCGTCGTCTTCATCGTCGTCGTCATTGTCGTCGTCGTCTTCGTCGTCGTCGTCTTCGTCGTCGTCGTCTTCTCTCGTCGTCGTCTTCTTCGTCGGCGTCGTCGTCGTCGTCGTCCTTCTTCGTCGTCGTCTTCGTCGTCGTCGTTTTCTTCGTCGTCGGCTTCTTCGTCGTCGTCTTCGTCCTCGTCGTCTTCGTCGTCGTTGTCTTCGTCGTCGTCTTCGTTCATCGTCGTCGTCTTCGTCGTCGTCGTCTTCGTCGTCGTCGTCTTCGTCGTCGTCGTCTTCGTCGTCGTCTTCTTCGTCGTCGTCGTCTTCATCGTCGTCGTCTTCGGTCGTCGTCTTCGTCACGTCTTCCTCGTCGTCGTCGTCTTCGTCGTCGTCGTCTTCGACGTCGTCGTCTTCGTCGTCGTCGTCTTCGTCGTCGTCTTCTTCGTCGTCGTCTTCGCTCGTCGTCCGTCTTTCGTCGTCGTCGTCTTCGTCGTCGTCGTCTTCGTCGTCGTCTTCTTCGTCGTCGTCTTCGTCGTCGTCGTCTTCGTCTCGTCGTTCTTCGTCGTCGTCGTCTTCGTCGTCGTCGTCTTCGTCGTCGTCCGTCTTCGTCGTCGTCGTCTTCGTCCGTCCTCTTCATCGTCGTCGTCTTCGTCGTCATCGTCTTCGTCATCGTCCTCTTGTCGTCGTCGTCTTCGTCGTCGTCGTCTTCATCGTCGTCTTCCTTCGTCGTCGTCGTATTCGTCGTCGTCGTCTTCGTCGTCGTCTTCTTCGTCGTCGTCTTCGTCGTCGTCGTCTTTCGTCGTCGTCTTCTTCGTCGTCGTCGTCGTCGTCGTCTTCTTCGTCGGCGTCTTCGTCGTCGTCTTCTTCGTCGTCGTCGTATTCGTCGTCGTCGTCTCGTTCGTCGTCGTCGTCGTTCTTCGTCGTCGGTCGTCTTCGTCGTCGTCGTCTTCGTCGTCGTTGTCTTCGTCGTCGTCGTCTTCGTCGGCGTCGTCTTCGTCGTCGTCGTCTCGTCGTCGCGTCTTCGTCGTCGTCGTCTTCTTTCGTCGTCTTCTTCGTCGTCGTCGTCTTCGTCATCGTCGTCTTCATCGTCGTCGTCATCATCGTCGTCGTCTTCGTCGTCGTCGTCTTCGTCGTCGTCGTCTTCTTCGTCGTCGTCTTCTTCGTCGGCGTCGTCTTCGTCGTCGTCTTCTTCGTCGTCGTCTTAGTCGTCGGCGTTTCTTCGTCGTCGGCTCTTCGTCGTCGTCTTCGTCCTCGTCGTCTTCGTCGTCGTTGTCTTCGTCGTCGTCTTCTTCATCGTCGTCGTCTTCGTCGTCGTCGTCTTCGTCATCGTCGTCTTCGTCGTCGTCGTCTTCGTCGTCGTCTTCTTCGTCGTCGTCGTCTTCGTTCGTCGTCTTCGTCGTCGTCTTCCTTGTCGTCGTCGTCTTCGTCGTCATCGTCTTCGTCGTCGTCGTCTTCGTCGTCGTCGTCTTCGTCGTCGTCGTCTTCGTCGTCGTCTTCTTCGTCGTCGTCTTCGTTGTCGTCGTCTTCGTCGTCGTCGTCTTCGTCGTCGTCATCTTCGTCGTCGTCTTCTTCGTCGTCGTCTTCGTCGTCGTCGTCTTCGTCATCGTCTTCTTCGTCGTCGTCGTCTTTGTCGTCGTCGTCTTCGTCGTCGTCGTCTTCGTCGTCGTCGTCTTCCGTCGTCCTCTTCATCGTCGTCGTCTTCGTCGTCGTCGTCTCTTGTCGTCGTCCTCTTCATCGTCGTCGTCTTCGTCGTCGTCGTCTTCGTCGTCGTCTTCTTCGTCGTCGTCGTATTCGTCGTCATCGTCTTCGTCGTCGTCTCTTCGTCGTCGTCGTCTTCGTCGTCGTCGTCTCGTCGTCGTCTTCTTCGTCGTCGTCGTCTTCGTCGTCGTCTCTTCGTCGTCGCGTCTTCGTCGTCGTCGTCTTCGTCGTCGTCGTCTTCGTCGTTGTCGTCTTCATCGTCGTCGCCTTCGTCGTCGTCGTCTTCGTCGTCGTCGTCTTCGTCGTCGTCATCTCGTCGTCGGTCTTCGTCGTCGTCGTCTTCGTCGTCGTCGTCTTCTTCGTCGTCTTCTTCGTCGTCGTCGTCTTCGTCATCGTCGTCTTCATCGTCGTCGTCATTGTCGTCGTCGTCTTCGTCGTCGTCGTCTTCGTCGTCGTCGTCTCTTCGTCGTCGTCTTCTTCGTCGGCGTCGTCTTCGTCGTCGTCTTCTTCGTCGTCGTCTTCGTCGTCGTCGTTTTCTTCGTCGTCGGCTTCTTCGTCGTCGTCTCGTCCTCGTCGTCTCGTCGTCGTGTCTTCGTCGTCGTCTTCTTCATCGTCGTCGTCTCGTCGTCGTCATCTTCGTCGTCGTCTTCTTCGTCGTCGGCGTCTTCGTCGTCGTCTTCTTCGTCGTCGTCGTATTCGTCGTCGTCGTCTTCGTCGTCGTCTTCTTCGTCGTCGTCGTCTTCGTCGTCGTCGTCTTCGTCGTCGTCTTCTTCGTCATCGTCTTCGTCGTCCGTCTTCTTCGTCGTCGGCGTCTTCGTCGTCGTCGTCTTCGTCGTCGTCATCTTCGTCGTCGTCGTCTTCCTCGTCGTCGTCTTCGTCGTCGTCGTCTTCGTCGTCGTCGTCTTCGTCGTCGTCGTCTTCGGCGTCGTCTTCGTCGTCGTCGTCCTTCGTCGTCGGCGTCTTCGTCGTCGTCGTCTTCTTCGTCGTCTTCTTCGTCGTCGTCTTCGTCATCGTCGTCTTCATCGTCGTCGTCATCATCGTCGTCGTCTTCGTCGTCGTCTTCGTCGTCGTCGTCTCTCTTCATCGTCGTCTTCTTCGTCGGCGTCGTCTTCGTCGTCGTCTTCCTTCGTCGTCGTCTTAGTCGTCGTCGTTTCTTCGTCGTCGGCTTCTTCGTCGTCGTCTTCGTCCTCGTCGTCTTCGTCGTCGTTTTCTTCGTCGTCGTCTTCTTCATCGTCGTCGTCTTCGTCGTCGTCGTCTTCGTCGTCGTCGTCTTCGTCGTCGTCGTCTTCGTCGTCGTCTTCTTCGTCGTCGTCGTCTTCGTCGTCGTCTTCGTCGTCGTCGTCTCCTTGTCGTCGTCGTCTTCGTCGTCGTCGTCTTCGTCGTCGTCGTCTTCGTCGTCGTCGTCTTCGTCGTCGTCGTCTTCGTCGTCGTCTTCTTCGTCGTCGTCTTCGTCGTCGTCGTCTTCGTCGTCGTCGTCTCGTCGTCGTCTTTCGTCTTCGTCGTCTTCGTCTCGTCGTCTTCGTCTCGTCGTCGTCTCGTCGTCGTCGTCTTCGTCGTCGTCGTCTTCGTCGTCGTCTGTCTTCGTCGTCGTCTTCGTCGTCGTCGTCTTCGTCGTCGGCGTCTTCGTCGTCGTCGTCTTCGTCGTCGTCGTCTTCATCGTCGTCGTCTTCATCGTCGTCTTCATCATCGTCGTCTTCGTCGTCGTCGTCTTCGTCGTCGTCCTCTTTGTCATCGTCGTCTTCATCGTCGTCGTCTTCATCGTCGTCTTCTTCGTCGTCATCGTATTTGTCGTCGTCGTCGTCTTCGTCGTCGTCTTCTTCGTCGTCGTCGTCTTCGTCGTCGTCGTCTTTCGTCGTCGTCTTCTTCGTCGTCGTCATCTTCGTCGTCGTCTTCTTCGTCGTCGGCGTCTTCATCGTCGTCGTCTTCGTCGTCGTCGTCTTCGTCGGTCGTCGTCTTCGTCGTCGTCGTCTTCGTCGTCGTAGTCTTCGTCGTCGTCGTCTCTCGTCGTCGTCGTCTTCGTCGTCGTCGTCTTCGTCGTTGTCATCTTCGTCGTCGTCTTCGTCGTCGTCGTCTTCGTCGTCGTCGTCTTCTTCGTCGTCTTCTTCGTCGTCGTCGTCTTCGTCATCGTCGTCTTCATCGTCGTCGTCATCGTCGTCGTCATCTTCGTCGTCGTCGTCTTCGTCGTCGTCGTCTTCTTCGTCGTCGTCTTCTTCGTCGGCGTCGTCTTCGTCGTCGTCTTCTTCATCGTCGTCTTCGTCGTCGTCGTTTTCTTCGTCGTCGGCTTCTTCGTCGTCGTCTTCGTCCTCGTCGTCTTCGTCGTCATTTGTCTTCGTCGTCGTCTTCTTCATCGTCGTCGTCTTCGTCGTCGTCGTTTTCGTCGTCGTCGTATTCGTCGTCGTCGTCTTCGTCGTCGTCTTCTTCGTCGTCGTCGTCTTCGTCGTCGTCGTCTTCGTCGTCGTCTTCGTCGTCGTCTTCCTCGTCGTCGTCGTCTTCGTCGTCGTCGGCTTCGTCGTCGTCGTCTTCGTCGTCGTCGTCTTCGTCGTCGTCGTCTTCGTCGTCATCTTCTTCATCGTCGTCTTCGTCGTCGTCGTCTTCGTCGTCGTTCGTCTTCGAGTCGTCGTCGTCTTCGTCGTCCGTCTTCTTCGACGTCGTCGTCTTCGTCGTCGTCGTCTTCCGTCGTCGTCTTCTTCGTCGTCGTCGTCTTCGTCGTCGTCGTCTTCGTCGTCGTCGTCTTCGTCGTCGTCGTCTTCGTCGTCCTCTTCATCGTCGTCGTCTTCGTCGTCGTCGTCTTCGTCGTCGTCCTCTTCGTCGTCGTCGTCTTCGTCGTCGTCGTCTTCATCGTCGTCTTCTTCGTCGTCGTACGTATTCGTCGTCGTCGTCTTCGTCGTCGTCTTCTTCGTCATCGTCGTCTTCTACGTCGTCGTCGTCTTCGTCGTCGTCTTCGTCGTCGTCGTCTTCGTCGTCGTCTTCTTCGTCGTCGTCGTCTTCGTCGTCGTCTTCTTCGTCGTCCGTCGTATTCGTCGTCGTCGTCTTCGTCGTCGTCTTCTTCGTCGTCGTCGTCTTCGTCGTCGTCGTCTTCGTCGTCGTCTTCTTCGTCATCGTCTTCGTCGTCGTCTTCTTCGTCGTCGGCGTCTTCGTCGTCGTCGTCTTCGTCGTCGTCGTCTTCGGCGTCGTCTTCGTCGTCGTCGTCTTCGTCGTCGGCGTCTTCGTCGTCGTCGTCTTCTTCGTCGTCTTCTTTGTCGTCGTCTTCGTCATCGTCGTCTTCATCGTCGTCGTCATCATCGTCGTCGTCTTCGTCGTCGTCTTCGTCGTCGTCGTCTTCTTCGTCGTCGTCTTCTTCGTCGTCGTCGTCTTCGTCGTCGTCTTCTTCGTCGTTGTCTTAGTCGTCGTCGTTTTCTTCGTCGTCGGCTTCTTCGTCGTCGTCTTCGTCCTCGTCGTCTTCGTCGTCGTTGTCTTCGTCGTCGTCTTCTTCATCGTCGTCGTCTTCGTCGTCGTCGTCTTCGTCGTCGTCGTCTTCGTCGTCGTCGTCTTCGTCGTCGTCTCTTCGTCGTCGTCGTCTTCGTCGTCGTCTTCGTCGTCGTCTTCCTTGTCGTCGTCGTCTTCGTCGTCGTCGTCTTCGTCGTCGTTGTCTTCGTCGTCGTCGTCTTCGTCGTCGTCCGTCTTCGTCGTCGTCTTCTTCGTCGTCGTCTTCGTCGTCGTCGTCTTCGTCGTCGTCGTCTCGTCGTCGTCTTCGTCTTCGTCGTCTTCGTCTCGTCGTCCTTCGTCGTCGTCGTCTTCGTCGTCGTCGTCTTCGTCGTCTTCTTCATCGTCGTCGTCTTCGTCGTCGTCGTCTTCGTCGTCGTCCTCTTCGTCGTCGTCGTCTTCGTCGTCGTCATCTTCGTCGTCGTCTTCTTCATCGTCGTCGTATTCGTCGTCGTCGTCTTCGTCGTCGTCTTCTTCGTCGTCGTCGTCTTCGTCGTCGTCGTCTTCGTCGTCGTCTCTTCGTCGTCGTCGTCTTCGTCGTCGTCTTCTTCGTCGTCGGCGTCTTCGTCGTCGTCGTCTTCGTCGTCGTCGTCTTCGTCGTCGTCGTCTTCGTCGTCGTCATCTTCGTCGTCGTCGTCTTCGTCGTCGTCGTCTTCGTCGTCGTCGTCTTCGTCGTCGTCGTCTTCGTCGTCGTCGTCTTCGTCGTCGTCATCTTCGTCGTCGTCTTCGTCGTCGTCGTCTTCGTCGTCGTCGTCTTCTTCCGTCGTCTTCTTCGTCGTCGTCGTCTTCGTCATCGTCGTCTTCATCGTCGTCGTCATTGTCGTCGTCGTCTTCGTCGTCGTCGTCTTCGTCGTCGTCGTCTTCTTCGTCGTCGTCTTCTTCGTCGGCGTCGTCTTCGTCGTCGTCTTCTTCGTCGTCGTCTTCGTCGTCGTCGTTTTCTTCGTCGTCGGCTTCTTCGTCGTCGTCTTCGTCCTCGTCGTCTTCGTCGTCGTTGTCTTCGTCGTCGTCTTCTTCATCGTCGTCGTCTTCGTCGTCGTCGTCTTCGTCGTCGGCGTCTTCGTCGTCGTCGTCTTCTTCGTCGTCTTCTTCGTCGTCGTCTTCGTCATCGTCGTCTTCATCGTCGTCGTCATCATCGTCGTCGTCTTCGTCGTCGTCTTCGTCGTCGTCGTCTTCTTCGTCGTCGTCTTCTTCGTCGTCGTCGTCTTCGTCGTCGTCTTCTTCGTCGTTGTCTTAGTCGTGAGCGTCGTTTCTTCGTCGTCGGCTTCTTCGTCGTCGTCTTCGTCCTCGTCGTCTTCGTCGTCGTTGTCTTCGTCGTCGTCTTCTTCATCGTCGTCGTCTTCGTCGTCGTCGTCTTCGTCGTCGTCGTCTTCGTCGTCGTCGTCTTCGTCGTCGTCTTCTTCGTCGTCGTCGTCTTCGTCGTCGTCTTCGTCGTCGTCTTCCTTGTCGTCGTCGTCTTCTGTCGTCGTCGTCTTCGTCGTCGTCGTCTTCGTCGTCGTCGTCTTCGTCGTCGTCGTCTTCGTCGTCGTCTTCTTCGTCGTCGTCTTCGTCGTCGTCGTCTTCGTCGTCGTCGTCTTCGTCGTCGTCTTCGTCTTCGTCGTCTTCGTCTCGTCGTCTTCGTCGTCGTCGTCTTCGTCGTCGTCGTCTTCGTCGTCTTCTTCATCGTCGTCGTCTTCGTCGTCGTCGTCTTCGTCGTCGTCCTCTCTTCGTCGTCGTCGTCTTCGTCGTCGTCATCTTCGTCGTCTTCTTCTTCATCGTCGTCGTATTCGTCGTCGTCGTCTTCGTCGTCGTCTTCTTCGTCGTCGTCGTCTTCGTCGTCGTCGTCTTCGTCGTCGTCTTCTTCGTCGTCGTCGTCTTCGTCGTCGTCTTCTTCGTCGTCGGCGTCTTCGTCGTCGTCGTCTCGTCGTCGTCGTCTTCGTCCGTCGTCGTCTTCGTCGTCGTCGTCTTCGTCGTCGTCGTCTTCGTCGTCGTCGTCTTCGCGTCGTCGTCTTCGTCGTCGTCGTCTTCGTCGTCGTCGTCTTCGTCGTCGTCGTCTTCGTCGTCGTCATCTTCGTCGTCGTCTTCGTCGTCGTCGTCTTCGTCGTCGTCGTCTTCTTCGTCGTCTTCTTCGTCGTCGTCGTCTTCGTGCATCGTCGTCTTCATCGTCGTCGTCATTGTCGTCGTCGTCTTCGTCGTCGTCGTCTTCGTCGTCGTCGTCTTCTCGTCGTCGTCTTCTTCGTCGGCGTCGTCTTCGTCGTCGTCTTCTTCGTCGTCGTCTTCGTCGTCGTCGTCGTTTTCTTCGTCGTCGGCTTCTTCGTCGTCGTCTTCGTCCTCGTCGTCTTCGTCGTCGTTGTCTTCGTTGTCGTCTTCTTCATCGTCGTCGTCTTCGTCGTCGTCGTCTTCAGTCGTCGTCGTCTTCGTCATCGTCGTCTTCCGTCGTCGTCGTCTTGTCGTCGTCGTCTTCGTCGTCGTCGTCTTCGTCGTCGTCGTCTTCGTCGTCGTCTCGTCGTCGTCTTCCTCGTCGTCGTCGTCTTCGTCGTCGTCGTCTTCGTCGTCGTCGTCTTCGTCGTCGTCGTCTTCGTCGTCGTCGTCTTCGTCGTCGTCTTCTTCGTCGTCGTCTTCGTCGTCGTCAGTCTTCGTCGTCGTCGTCTTTGTCGTCGTCGTCTTCGTCGTCGTCTTCTTCGTCGTCGTCTTCGTCGTCGTCGTCTTCGTCGTCGTCTTCGTCGTCCGTCGTCGTCTCGTCGTCGTCGTCTTCGTCGTCGTCGTCTTCGTCGTCGTCGTCTTCGTCGTCCTCTTTCATCGTCGTCGTCTTCGTCGTCGTCGTCTTCGTCGTCGTCCCTCTTTGTCGTCGTCGTCTTCGTCGTCGTCGCCTCATCGTCGTCTTCTTCGTCGTCGTCGTATTCGTCGTCGTCGTCTTCGTCGTCGTCTTCTTCGTCGTCGTCTTCGTCGTCGTCGTCTTCGTCGTCGTCTTCTTCGTCGTTGTCTTCTTCGTCGGCGTCGTCTTCGTCGTCGTCTTCTTCGTCGTCGTCTTAGTCGTCGTCGTGTTCTTCGTCGTCGGCTTCTTCGTCGTCGTCTTCGTCCTCAGTCGTCTTCGTCGTCGTTGTCTTCGTCGTCGTCTTCTTCATCGTCGTCGTCTTCGTCGTCGTCGTCTTCGTCGTCGTCGTCTTCGTCGTCATCGTCTTCGTCGTCGTCTTCTTCGTCGTCGTCTTCGTCGTCGTCTTCGTCGTCGTCTTCCTTGTCGTCGTCGTCTTCGTCGTCATCGTCTCTCGTCGTCGTCGTCTTCGTCGTCGTCGTCTTCGTCGTCGTCGTCTTCAGTCGTCGTCTTCTTCGTCGTCGTCTTCGTTGTCGTCGTCTTCGTCGTCCGTCGTCTTCGTCGTCGTCTTCTTCATCGTCGTCGTATTCGTCGTCGTCGTCTTCGTCGGCGTCTTCTTCGTCGTCGTCGTCTTCGTCGTCGTCGTCTTCGTCGTCGTCTTCTCGTCATCGTCGTCTTCGTCGTCGTCTTCTTCGTCGTCGGCGTCTTCGTCGTCGTCGTCTTCGTCATCGTCGTCTTCATCGTCGTCGTCTTCGTCGTCGTCGTCTTCGTCGTCGTCGTCTTCGTCGTCGTCGTCTCGTCGTCGTCGTCTTCGTCGACGTCGTCTTCGTCGTCGTCATCTTCGTCGTCGTCTTCGTCGTCGTCGTCTTCGTCGTCGTCGGCTTCTTCGTCGTCTTCTTCGTCGTCGTCGTCTTCGTCATCGTCGTCTTCATCGTCGTCGTCATTGTCGTCGTCGTCTTCGTCGTCGTCGTCTTCGTCGTCGTCGTCTTCTTCGTCGTCGTCTTCTTCGTCGGCGTCGTCTTCGTCGTCGTCTTCTTCGTCGTCGTCTTCGTCGTCGTCGTTTTCTTCTCGTCGTCGGCTTCTTCGTCGTCGTCTTCGTCCTCGTCGTCTTCGTCGTCGTTGTCTTCGTCGTCGTCTTCTTCATCGTCGTCGTCTTCGTCGTCGTCGTCTTCGTCGTCGTCGTCTTCGTCGTCGTCGTCTTCGTCGTCGTCTTCTTCGTCCGTCGTCGTCTTCTCGTCGTCGTCTCGTCGTCGTCTTCGTCGTCGTCTTCTCGTCGTCGTCGTCTTCGTCGTCGTCGTCTTCGTCGTCGTCGTCTTCGTCGTCGTGTCTTCGTCGTCGTCTTCGTCGTCGTCGTCTTCGTCGTCGTCGTCTTCGTCGTCGTCGTCTTCGTCGTCGTCGTCTTCGTCGTCGTCTTCTTCGTCGTCGTCTTCGTCGTCGTCGTCTTCGTCGTCGTCTTCTTCGTCGTCGTCGTCTTCGTCGTCGTCGTCTTCGTCGTCGTCGTCTTCGTCGTCGTCGTCTTCGTCGTCCTCTTCATCGTCGTCGTCTTCGTCGTCATCGTCTTCGTCATCGTCCTCTTTGTCGTCGTCGTCTTCGTCGTCGTCGTCTTCATCGTCGTCTTCTTCGTCGTCGTCGTATTCGTCGTCGTCGTCTTCGTCGTCGTCTTCTTCGTCGTCGTCTTCGTCGGTCGTCGTCTTCGTCGTCGTCTTCTTCGTCGTCCGTCGTCGTCGTCTTCTTCGTCGTCGGCGTCTTCGTCGTCGTCTTCTTCGTCGTCGTCGTATTCGTCGTCGTCGTCTTCGTCGTCGTCTTCTTCGTCGTCGTCGTCTTCGTCGTCGTCGTCTTCGTCGTCGTTGTCTTCGTCGTCGTCGTCTTCGGCGTCGTCTTCGTCGTCGTCGTCTTCGTCGTCGGCGTCTTCGTCGTCGTCGTCTTCTTTGTCGTCTTCTTCGTCGTCGTCGTCTTCGTCATCGTCGTCTTCATCGTCGTCGTCATCATCGTCGTCGTCTTCGTCGTCGTCGTCTTCGTCGTCGTCGTCTTCTTCGTCGTCGTCTTCTTCGTCGGCGTCGTCTTCGTCGTCGTCTTCTTCGTCGTCGTCTTAGTCGTCGGCGTTTTCTTCGTCGTCGGCTTCTTCGTCGTCGTCTTCGTCCTCGTCGTCTTCGTCGTCGTTGTCTTCGTCGTCGTCTTCTTCATCGTCGTCGTCTTCGTCGTCGTCGTCTTCGTCATCGTCGTCTTCGTCGTCGTCGTCTTCGTCGTCGTCTTCTTCGTCGTCGTCGTCTTCGTCGTCGTCTTCGTCGTCGTCTTCCTTGTCGTCGTCGTCTTCGTCGTCATCGTCTTCGTCGTCGTCGTCTTCGTCGTCGTCGTCTTCGTCGTCGTCGTCTTCGTCGTCGTCTTCTTCGTCGTCGTCTTCGTTGTCGTCGTCTTCGTCGTCGTCGTCTTCGTCGTCGTCATCTTCGTCGTCGTCTTCTTCGTCGTCGTCTTCGTCGTCGTCGTCTTCGTCATCGTCTTCTTCGTCGTCGTCGTCTTTGTCGTCGTCGTCTTCGTCGTCGTCGTCTTCGTCGTCGTCGTCTTCGTCGTCCTCTTCATCGTCGTCGTCTTCGTCGTCGTCGTCTTTGTCGTCGTCCTCTTCATCGTCGTCGTCTTCGTCGTCGTCGTCTTCGTCGTCGTCTTCTTCGTCGTCGTCGTATTCGTCGTCATCGTCTTCGTCGTCGTCTTCTTCGTCGTCGTCGTCTTCGTCGTCGTCGTCTTCGTCGTCGTCTTCTTCGTCGTCGTCGTCTTCGTCGTCGTCTTCTTCGTCGTCGGCGTCTTCGTCGTCGTCGTCTTCGTCGTCGTCGTCTTCGTCGTTGTCGTCTTCATCGTCGTCGCCTTCGTCGTCGTCGTCTTCGTCGTCGTCGTCTTCGTCGTCGTCATCTTCGTCGTCGTCTTCGTCGTCGTCGTCTTCGTCGTCGTCGTCTTCTTCGTCGTCTTCTTCGTCGTCGTCGTCTTCGTCATCGTCGTCTTCATCGTCGTCGTCATTGTCGTCGTCGTCTTCGTCGTCGTCGTCTTCGTCGTCGTCGTCTCCTTCGTCGTCGTCTTCTTCGTCGGCGTCGTCTTCGTCGTCGTCTTCTTCGTCGTCGTCTTCGTCGTCGTCGTTTTCTTCGTCGTCGGCTTCTTCGTCGTCGTCTTCGTCCTCGTCGTCTTCGTCGTCGTTGTCTTCGTCGTCGTCTTCTTCATCGTCGTCGTCTTCGTCGTCGTCATCTTCGTCGTCGTCGTCTTCGTCGTCGTCGTCTTCGTCGTCGTCTTCTTCGTCGTCGTCGTCTTCGTCGTCGTCGTCTTCGTCGTCGTCTTCGTCGTCGTCTTCCTCGTCGTCGTCGTCTTCGTCGTCGTCGTCTTCGTCGTCGTCGTCTTCGTCGTCGTCGTCTTCGTCGTCGTCGTCTTCGTCGTCGTCTTCTTCGTCGTCGTCTTCGTCGTCGTCGTCTTCGTCGTCGTCGTCTTCGTCGTCGTCGTCTTCGTCGTCGTCTTCTTCGTCGTCGTCTTCGTCGTCGTCGTCTTCGTCGTCGTCTTCTTCGTCATCGTCGTCTTCGTCGTCGTCGTCTTCGTCGTCGTCGTCTTCGTCGTCGTCGTCTTCGTCGTCCTCTTCATCGTCGTCGTCTTCGTCGTCGTCGTCTTCGTCGTCGTCCTCTTCGTCGTCGTCGTCTTCGTCGTCGTCGTCTTCATCGTCGTCTTCTTCGTCGTCGTCGTATTCGTCGTCGTCGTCTTCGTCGTCGTCTTCTTCGTCGTCGTCTTCGTCGTCGTCGTCTTCGTCGTCGTCTTCTTCGTCGTCGTCTTCGTCGTCGTCTTCTTCGTCGTCGGCGTCTTCGTCGTCGTCTTCTTCGTCGTCGTCGTATTCGTCGTCGTCGTCTTCGTCGTCGTCTTCTTCGTCGTCGTCGTCTACGTCGTCGTCATCTTCGTCGTCGTTGTCTTCGTCGTCGTCGTCTTCGGCGTCGTCTTCGTCGTCGTCGTCTTCGTCGTCGTCGTCTTCGTCGTCGTCGTCTTCTTTGTCGTCTTCTTCGTCGTCGTCGTCTTCGTCATCGTCGTCTTCATCGTCGTCGTCATCATCGTCGTCGTCTTCGTCGTCGTCGTCTTCGTCGTCGTCGTCTTCTTCGTCGTCGTCTTCTTCGTCGGCGTCGTCTTCGTCGTCGTCTTCTTCGTCGTCGTCTTAGTCGTCGTCGTTTTCTTCGTCGTCGGCTTCTTCGTCGTCGTCTTCGTCCTCGTCGTCTTCGTCGTCGTTGTCTTCGTCGTCGTCTTCTTCATCGTCGTCGTCTTCGTCGTCGTCGTCTTCGTCGTCGTCGTCTTCGTCGTCGTCATCTTCGTCGTCGTCTTCTTCGTCGTCGTCGTCTTCGTCGTCGTCTTCGTCGTCGTCTTCCTTGTCGTCGTCGTCTTCGTCGTCATCGTCTTCGTCGTCGTCGTCTTCGTCGTCGTCGTCTTCGTCGTCGTCGTCTTCGTCGTCGTCTTCTTCGTCGTCGTCTTCGTCGTCGTCGTCTTCGTCGTCGGCGTCTTCGTCGTCGTCGTCTTCTTTGTCGTCTTCTTCGTCGTCGTCGTCTTCGTCATCGTCGTCTTCATCGTCGTCGTCATCATCGTCGTCGTCTTCGTCGTCGTCGTCTTCGTCGTCGTCGTCTTCTTCGTCGTCGTCTTCTTCGTCGGCGTCGTCTTCGTCGTCGTCTTCTTCGTCGTCGTCTTAGTCGTCGTCGTTTTCTTCGTCGTCGGCTTCTTCGTCGTCGTCTTCGTCCTCGTCGTCTTCATCGTCGTTGTCTTCGTCGTCGTCTTCTTCATCGTCGTCGTCTTCGTCGTCGTCGTCTTCGTCGTCGTCGTCTTCGTCGTCGTCGTCTTCGTCGTCGTCTTCTTCGTCATCGTCGTCTTCGTCGTCGTCTTCATCGTCGTCTTCCTTGTCGTCGTCGTCTTCGTCGTCATCGTCTTCGTCGTCGTCGTCTTCGTCGTCGTCGTCTTCGTCGTCGTCATCTTCGTCGTCGTCTTCTTCGTCGTCGTCTTCGTCGTCGTCGTCTTCGTCGTCGTCGTCTTCGTCGTCGTCATCTTCGTTGTCGTCTTCTTCGTCATCGTCTTCGTCGTCGTCGTCTTCGTCATCGTCTTCTTCGTCGTCGTCGTCTTTGTCGTCGTCTTCGTCGTCGTCGTCTTCGTCGTCGTCGTCTTCGTCGTCCTCTTCATCGTCGTCGTCTTCGTCGTCGTCGTCTTTGTCGTCGTCCTCTTCGTCGTCGTCGTCTTCGTCGTCGTCGTCTTCGTCGTCGTCTTTTTCGTCGTCGTCGTATTCGTCGTCATCGTCTTCGTCGTCGTCTTCTTCGTCGTCGTCGTCTTCGTCGTCGTCGTCTTCGTCGTCGTCTTCTTCGTCGTCGTCGTCTTCGTCGTCGTCTTCTTCGTCGTCGGCATCTTCGTCGTCGTCGTCTTCGTCGTCGTCGTCTTCGTCGTTGTCGTCTTCATCGTCGTTGTCTTCGTCGTCGTCGTCTTCGTCGTCGTCGTCTTCGTCGTCGTCGTCTTCGTCGTCGTCGTCTTCGTCGTCGTCGTCTTCGGCGTCATCTTCGTCGTCGTCTTCTTCGTCGTCGTCGTCTTCGTCGTCGTCTTCTTCGTCGTCGGCGTCTTCGTCGTCGTCGTCTTCGTCGTCGTCGTCGTCGTCGTCTTCGTCGTCGTCGTCTTCTTCGTCGTCGTCTTCGTCGTCGTCGTCTTCGTCATCGTCGTCTTCGTCGTCGTCATCTTCGTCGTCGTCGTCTTCGTCGTCGTCGTCTTCGGCGTCATCTTCGTCGTCGTCGTCTTCATCGTCGGCGTCTTCGTCGTCGTCGTCTTCTTCGTCGTCTTCTTCGTCGTCGTCGTCTTCGTCATCGTCGTCTTCATCGTCGTCGTCATCGTCGTCGTCGTCTTCGTCGTCGTCGTCTTCGTCGTCGTCGTCTTCTTCGTCGTCGTCTTCTTTGTCGGCGTCGTCTGCGTCGTCGTCTTCTTCGTCGTCGTCTTCGTCGTCGTCGTTTTCTTCGTCGTCGGCTTCTTCGTCGTCGTCTTCGTCCTCGTCGTCTTCGTCGTCGTTGTCTTCGTCGTCGTCTTCTTCATCGTCGTCGTCTTCGTCGTCGTCGTCTTCTTCGTCGTCTTCTTCATCGTCGTCGTCTTCGTCATCGTCGTCTTCATCGTCGTCGTCATCGTCGTCGTCGTCTTCGTCGTCGTCGTCTTCGTCGTCGTCGTCTTCTTCGTCGTCGTCTTCTTCGTCGGCGTCGTCTTCGTCGTCGTCTTCTTCGTCGTCGTCTTCGTCGTCGTCGTTTTCTTCGTCGTCGGCTTCTTCGTCGTCATCTTCGTCCTCGTCGTCATCGTCGTCGTTGTCTTCGTCGTCGTCTTCTTCATCGTCATCGTCTTCGTCGTCGTCGTCTTCGTCGTCGTCGTCTTCGTCGTCGTCGTCTTCGTCGTCGTCTTCTTCGTCGTCGTCGTCTTCGTCGTCGTCTTCGTCATCGTCTTCCTCGTCGTCGTCGTCTTCGTCGTCGTCGTCTTCGTCGTCGTCGTCTTCGTCATCGTCGTCTTCGTCGTCGTCGTCTTCGTCGTCGTCTTCGTCGTCGTCGTCTTCGTCATCGTCGTCTTCGTCGTCGTCGTCTTCGTCGTCGTCTTCTTCGTCGTCGTCGTCTTCCTCGTCGTCGTCGTCTTTGTCGTCGTCGTCTTCGTCGTCATCTTGGTCGTCATCTTCGTCGTCGTCGTCTTCGTCGTCCTCTTCTTCGTCGTCGTCATCTTCATCGTCGTCGTCTTCGTCGTCGTCTTCTTCGTCGTCGTCTTCTTCATCGTCGTCTTCTTTGTCGTCGTCTTCTTCGTCGTCGTCTTCTTCATCGTCGTCTTCTTCGTCGTCGTCGTCGTCTTCATCGTCGTCTTCTTCGTCGTCGTCGTCTTCGTCGTCGTCGTCATCGTCGTTGTCTTCTTCGTCGTCGTCATCTTCGTCGTCGTCGTCTTGGTCGTCGTCTTCTTCGTCGTCGTCGTCTTCGTCGTCGTCTTCTTCGTCGTCGTCGTCTTCGTCGTCTTCGTCGTCGTCTTCTTCGTCGTCGTCGTCTTCGTCGTCGTCGTCTTCGTCGTCGTCGTCTTCGTCGTCGTCGTCTTCGTCGTCGTCTTCTTCGTCGTCGTCATCTTCGTCGTCGTCTTCTTCGTCGTCGTCGTCTTCGTCGTCGTCGTCTTCGTCGTCGTCGTCTTCGTCGTCGTCGTCTTCGTCGTCGTCGTCTTCGTCGTCGTCGTCTTCGTCGTCGTCGTCTTCTTCGTCGTCGTCGTCTTCATCGTCGTCGTCTTCGTCGTCGTCGTCTTCGTCGTCGTCGTCTTCGTCGTCGTCGTCTTCGTCGTCGTCTTCGTCGTCGTCGTCTTCGTCGTCGTCTTCTTCGTCGTCGTCTTCGTCGTCGTCGTCTTCGTTGTCGTCGTCTTCGTCGTCGTCGTCTTCGTCGTCGTCTTCTTCGTCGTCGTCTTCGTCGTCGTCGTCTTCGTCGTCGTCTTCTTCGTCGTCGTCGTCTTCGTCGTCGTCGTCTTCGTCGTCGTCGTCTTCGTCGTCGTCGTCTTCGTCGTCCTCTTCATCGTCGTCGTCTTCGTCGTCGTCGTCTTCGTCGTCATCCTCTTCGTCGTCGTCGTCTTCGTCGTCGTCGTCTTCATCGTCGTCTTCTTCGTCGTCGTCGTATTCGTCGTCGTCGTCTTCATCGTCGTCTTCTTCGTCGTCGTCTTCGTCGTCGTCGTCTTCGTCGTCGTCTTCTTCGTCGTCGTCTTCGTCGTCGTCTTCTTCGTCGTCGGCGTCTTCGTCGTCGTCTTCTTCGTCGTCGTCGTATTCGTCGTCGTCGTCTTCGTCGTCGTCTTCTTCGTCGTCGTCGTCTTCGTCGTCGTCATCTTCGTCGTCGTTGTCTTCGTCGTCGTCGTCTTCGGCGTCGTCTTCGTCGTCGTCGTCTTCGTCGTCGTCGTCTTCGTCGTCGTCGTCTTCTTCGTCGTCTTCTTCATCGTCGTCGTCTTCGTCATCGTCGTCTTCATCGTCGTCGTCATCATCGTCGTCGTCTTCGTCGTCGTCGTCTTCGTCGTCGTCGTCTTCTTCGTCGTCGTCTTCTTCGTCGGCGTCGTCTTCGTCGTCGTCTTCTTCGTCGTCGTCTTAGTCGTCGTCGTTTTCTTCGTCGTCGGCTTCTTCGTCGTCGTCTTCGTCCTCGTCGTCTTCGTCGTCGTTGTCTTCGTCGTCGTCTTCTTCATCGTCGTCGTCTTCGTCGTCGTCGTCTTCGTCGTCGTCGTCTTCGTCGTCGTCATCTTCGTCGTCGTCTTCTTCGTCGTCGTCGTCTTCGTCGTCGTCTTCGTCGTCGTCTTCCTTGTCGTCGTCGTCTTCGTCGTCATCGTCTTCGTCGTCGTCGTCTTCGTCGTCGTCGTCTTCGTCGTCGTCGTCTTCGTCGTCGTCTTCTTCGTCGTCGTCTTCGTCGTCGTCGTCTTCGTCGTCGGCGTCTTCGTCGTCGTCGTCTTCTTTGTTGTCTTCTTCGTCGTCGTCGTCTTCGTCATCGTCGTCTTCATCGTCGTCGTCATCATCGTCGTCGTCTTCGTCGTCGTCGTCTTCGTCGTCGTCGTCTTCTTCGTCGTCGTCTTCTTCGTCGGCGTCGTCTTCGTCGTCGTCTTCTTCGTCGTCGTCTTAGTCGTCGTCGTTTTCTTCGTCGTCGGCTTCTTCGTCGTCGTCTTCGTCCTCGTCGTCTTCGTCGTCGTTGTCTTCGTCGTCGTCTTCTTCATCGTCGTCGTCTTCGTCGTCGTCGTCTTCGTCGTCGTCGTCTTCATCGTCGTCGTCTTCGTCGTCGTCTTCTTCGTCGTCGTCGTCTTCGTCGTCGTCTTCGTCGTCGTCTTCCTTGTCGTCGTCGTCTTCGTCGTCATCGTCTTCGTCGTCGTCGTCTTCGTCGTCGTCGTCTTCGTCGTCGTCATCTTCGTCGTCGTCTTCTTCGTCGTCGTCTTCGTCGTCGTCGTCTTCGTCGTCGTCGTCTTCGTCGTCGTCATCTTCGTTGTCGTCTTCTTCGTCGTCGTCTTTGTCGTCGTCGTCTTCGTCATCGTCTTCTTCGTCGTCGTCGTCTTTGTCGTCATCTTCATCGTCGTCGTCTTCGTCGTCGTCGTCTTCGTCGTCCTCTTCATCGTCGTCGTCTTCGTCGTCGTCGTCTTTGTCGTCGTCCTCTTCGTCGTCGTCATCTTTGTCATCGTCGTCTTCGTCGTCGTCTTCTTCGTCGTCGTCGTATTCGTCGTCATCGTCTTCGTCGTCGTCTTCTTCGTCGTCGTCGTCTTCGTCGTCGTCGTCTTCGTCGTCGTCTTCTTCGTCGTCGTCGTCTTCGTCGTCGTCTTCTTCGTCGTCGGCGTCTTCGTCGTCGTCGTCTTCGTCATCGTCGTCTTCGTCGTTGTCGTCTTCATCGTCGTCGTCTTCGTCGTCGTCGTCTTCGTCGTCGTCGTCTTCGTCGTCGTCGTCTTCGTCGTCGTCATCTTCGTCGTCGTCGTCTTCGGCGTCATCTTCGTCGTCGTCTTCTTCGTCGTCGTCGTCTTCGTCGTCGTCTTCTTCGTCGTCGGCGTCTTCGTCGTCGTCGTCTTCGTCGTCGTCGTCGTCGTCGTCTTCGTCGTCGTCGTCTTCATCGTCGTCGTCTTCGTCGTCGTCGTCTTCGTCATCGTCGTCTTCGTCGTCGTCGTCTTCGTCGTCGTCGTCTTCGTCGTCGTCGTCTTCGGCGTCATCTTCGTCGTTGTCGTCTTCATCGTCGGCGTCTTCGTCGTCGTCGTCTTCTTCGTCGTCTTCTTCGTCGTCGTCGTCTTCGTCATCGTCTTCTTCATCGTCGTCGTCATCGTCGTCGTCGTCTTCGTCGTCGTCGTCTTCGTCGTCGTCGTCTTCTTCGTCGTCGTCTTCTTTGTCGGCGTCGTCTTCGTCGTCGTCTTCTTCGTCGTCGTCTTCGTCGTCGTCGTTTTCTTCGTCGTCGGCTTCTTCGTCGTCGTCTTCGTCCTCGTCGTCTTCGTCGTCGTTGTCGTCGTCGTCGTCTTCTTCATCGTCGTCGTCTTCGTCGTCGTCGTCTTCGTCGTCGTCGTCTTCGTCGTCGTCGTCTTCGTCGTCATCTTCTTCGTCGTCGTCGTCTTCGTCGTCGTCTTCGTCGTCGTCTTCCTTGTCGTCGTCGTCTTCGTCGTCGTCGTCTTCGTCGTCGTCGTCTTCGTCGTCGTCGTCTTCGTCGTCGTCGTCTTCGTCGTCATCTTCGTCGTCGTCGTCTTCGTCGTCGTCGTCTTCGTCGTCGTCTTCGTCGTCGTCGTCTTCGCCGTCGTCGTCTTCGTCGTCGGCGTCTTCGTCGTCGTCGTCTTCGTCGTCGTCGTCTTCGTCGTCGTCTTCTTCGTCGTCGTCGTCTTCCTCGTCGTCGTCGTCTTCGTCGTCGTCGTCTTCGTCGTCGTCTTGGTCGTCATCTTCGTCGTCGTCGTCTTCGTCGTCGTCATCTTCATCGTCGTCGTCTTCGTCGTCGTCTTCTTCGTCGTCGTCTTCTTCGTCGTCGTCTTCTTTGTCGTCATCTTCTTCGTCGTCGTCTTCTTCGTCGTCTTCTTCGTCGTCGTCGTCGTCTTCATCGTCGTCTTCTTCGTCGTCGTCGTCTTCGTCGTCGTCGTCATCGTCGTTGTCTTCTTCGTCGTCGTCGTCTTCGTCGTCGTCGTCTTCGTCGTCGTCTTCTTCGTCGTCGTCGTCTTTGTCGTCGTCTTCTTCATCGTCGTCGTCTTCGTCGTCGTCGTCTTCGTCGTCGTCTTCTTCGTCGTCGTCTTCTTCGTCGTCGTCGTCTTCGTCGTCGTCGTCTTCGTCGTCGTCGTCTTCGTCGTCGTCGTCTTCGTCGTCGTCGTCTTCGTCGTCGTCGTCTTCGTCGTCATCTTCGTCGTCGTCGTCTTCGTCGTCGTCGTCTTCGTCCTCATCGTCTTCGTCGTCGTTGTCGTCGTCGTCGTCTTCTTCATCGTCGTCGTCTTCGTCGTCGTCGTCTTCGTCGTCGTCGTCTTCGTCGTCGTCGTCTTCGTCGTCGTCTTCTTCGTCGTCGTCGTCTTCGTCGTCGTCTTCGTCGTCGTCTTCCTTGTCGTCGTCGTCTTCGTCGTCGTCGTCTTCGTCGTCGTCGTCTTCGTCGTCGTCGTCTTCGTCGTCGTCGTCTTCGTCGTCATCTTCGTCGTTGTCGTCTTCGTCGTCGTCGTCTTCGTCGTCGTCTTCGTCGTCGTCGTCTTCGTCGTCGTCGTCTTCGTCGTCGGCGTCTTCGTCGTCGTCGTCTTCGTCGTCGTCGTCTTCGTCGTCGTCTTCTTCGTCGTCGTCGTCTTCCTCGTCGTCGTCGTCTTCGTCGTCGTCGTCTTCGTCGTCGTCTTGGTCGTCATCTTCGTCGTCGTCGTCTTCGTCGTCCTCTTCTTCGTCGTCGTCATCTTCATCGTCGTCGTCTTCGTCGTCGTCTTCTTCGTCGTCGTCTTCTTCGTCGTCGTCTTCTTTGTCGTCGTCTTCTTCGTCGTCGTCTTCTTCGTCATCGTCGTCTTCGTCGTCGTCGTCTTCTTCGTCGTCGTCTTCGTCGTCGTCGTCTTCGTCGTCGTCTTCCTCGTCGTCGTCATCTTCGTCGTCGTCATCTTCGTCGTCGTCGTGTTCGTCGTCGTATTCTTCGTCGTCGTCGTCTTCGTCGTCGTCTTCTTCTTCGTCGTCGTCTTCGTCGTCGTCGTCTTCTTCGTCGTCGTCGTCTTCGTCGTCGTCGTCTTCGTCGTCGTCTTCTTCGTCGTCGTCGACTTCGTCGTCGTCGTCTTCGTCGTCGTCTTCTTCGTCCTCGTCGTCTTCGTCGTCGTTGTCTTCGTCGTCGTCTTCTTCTTTGTCGTCGTCTTCGTCGTCGTCATCTTCGTCGTCGTCATCTTCGTCGTCGTCGTCTTCATCGTCGTCTTCATCGTCGTCGTCGTCTTCGTCGTTGTCGTCTTCGTCGTCGTCTTCTTCGTCGTCGTCTTCTTCGTCGTCGTCTTCTTCGTCGTCGTCTTCTTCGTCGTCATCTTCTTCGTCGTCGTCGTCGTCTTCGTCGTCGTCTTCTTCGTCGTCGTCGTCTTCGTCGTCGTCGTCATCGTCGTTGTCTTCTTCGTCGTCGTCGTCTTCGTCGTCGTCGTCTTCGTCGTCATCTTCTTCATCGTCGTCGTCTTTGTCGTCGTCTTCTTCGTCGTCGTCGTCTTCGTCGTCGTCGTCTTCGTCGTCGTCTTCGTCGTCGTCGTCTTCGTCGTCGGCGTCTTCGTCGTCGTCGTCTTCGTCGTCGTCGTCTTCGTCGTCGTCTTCTTCGTCGTCGTCGTCTTCCTCGTCGTCGTCGTCTTCGTCGTCGTCGTCTTCGTCGTCGTCTTGGTCGTCATCTTCGTCGTCGTCGTCTTCGTCGTCCTCTTCTTCGTCGTCGTCATCTTCATCGTCGTCGTCTTCGTCGTCGTCTTCTTCGTCGTCGTCTTCTTCGTCGTCGTCTTCTTTGTCGTCATCTTCTTCGTCGTCGTCTTCTTCGTCGTCTTCTTCGTCGTCGTCGTCGTCTTCATCGTCGTCTTCTTCGTCGTCGTCGTCTTCGTCGTCGTCGTCATCGTCGTTGTCTTCTTCGTCGTCGTCGTCTTCGTCGTCGTCGTCTTCGTCGTCGTCTTCTTCGTCGTCGTCGTCTTCGTCGTCGTCTTCTTCATCGTCGTCGTCTTCGTCGTCGTCGTCTTCGTCGTCGTCTTCTTCGTCGTCGTCGTCTTCGTCGTCGTCGTCTTCGTCGTCGTCGTCTTCGTCGTCGTCGTCTTCGTCGTCGTCGTCTTCGTCGTCGTCGTCTTCGTCGTCATCTTCGTCGTCGTCGTCTTCGTCGTCGTCGTCTTCGTCCTCGTCGTCTTCGTCGTCGTTGTCGTCGTCGTCGTCTTCTTCATCGTCGTCGTCTTCGTCGTCGTCGTCTTCGTCGTCGTCGTCTTCGTCGTCGTCGTCTTCGTCGTCGTCTTCTTCGTCGTCGTCGTCTTCGTCGTCGTCTTCGTCGTCGTCTTCCTTGTCGTCGTCGTCTTCGTCGTCGTCGTCTTCGTCGTCGTCGTCTTCGTCGTCGTCGTCTTCGTCGTCGTCGTCTTCGTCGTCATCTTCGTCGTCGTCGTCTTCGTTGTCGTCGTCTTCGTCGTCGTCTTCGTCGTCGTCGTCTTCGTCGTCGTCGTCTTCGTCGTCGGCGTCTTCGTCGTCGTCGTCTTCGTCGTCGTCGTCTTCGTCGTCGTCTTCTTCGTCGTCGTCGTCTTCCTCGTCGTCGTCGTCTTCGTCGTCGTCGTCTTCGTCGTCGTCTTGGTCGTCATCTTCGTCGTCGTCGTCTTCGTCGTCCTCTTCTTCGTCGTCGTCATCTTCATCGTCGTCGTCTTCGTCGTCGTCTTCTTCGTCGTCGTCTTCTTCGTCGTCGTCTTCTTTGTCGTCGTCTTCTTCGTCGTCGTCTTCTTCGTCATCGTCGTCTTCGTCGTCGTCGTCTTCTTCGTCGTCGTCTTCGTCGTCGTCGTCTTCGTCGTCGTCTTCCTCGTCGTCGTCATCTTCGTCGTCGTCATCTTCGTCGTCGTCGTGTTCGTCGTCGTATTCTTCGTCGTCGTCGTCTTCGTCGTCGTCTTCTTCTTCGTCGTCGTCTTCGTCGTCGTCGTCTTCTTCGTCGTCGTCGTCTTCGTCGTCGTCGTCTTCGTCGTCGTCTTCTTCGTCGTCGTCGTCTTCGTCGTCGTCGTCTTCGTCGTCGTCTTCTTCGTCCTCGTCGTCTTCGTCGTCGTTGTCTTCGTCGTCGTCTTCTTCATTGTCGTCGTCTTCGTCGTCGTCATCTTCGTCGTCGTCATCTTCGTCGTCGTCGTCTTCATCGTCGT
>JAXLNO010003351.1:30000-51261 GCA_038087875.1 Malacoraja senta
TCGTCGTCTTCGTCGTCGTCGTCTTCGGCGTCGTCTTCTTCGTCGTCGTCGTCTTCGTCGTCGTCTTCTTCGTCGTCGTCGTCTTCGTCATCGTCTTCCTCGTCGTCGTCGTCTTCGTCGTCGTCGTCTTCGTCGTCGTCTTGGTCGTCGTCTTCGTCGTCGTCTTCTTCGTCGTCGTCATCTTCATCGTCGTCGTCTTCGTCGTTGTCTTCTTCGTCGTCGTCTTCTTCGGCGTCGTCTTCTTCGTCGTCGTCTTCTTCGTCGTCGTCTTCTTCGTCGTCGTCTTCTTCGTCGTCGTCGTCGTCTTCGTCGTCGTCTTCTTCGTCGTCATCGTCTTCGTCGTCGTCTTCTTCGTCGTCATCGTCTTCGTCGTCGTCGTCATCGTCGTTGTCTTCTTCGTCGTCGTCGTCTTCATCGTCGTCGTCTTCGTCGTCATCTTCTTCATCGTCGTCGTCTTCGTCGTCGTCTTCTTCGTCGTCGTCGTCTTCGTCGTCTTCGACTTCGTCGTCGTCTTCGTCGTCGTCGTCGTCGTCATCGTCGTCTTCGTCGCCGTCGTCTTCAGCGTCTTCTTCGTCGTCGTCGTCTTCGTCGTCGTCGTCTTCGTCGTCGTCTTCTTCGGCGTCATCGTGTTCGTCGTCGTCGTCTTCTTCGTCGTCGTCGTCGTCTTCATCGTCGTCGTCTTCATCGTCGTCGTCTTCGTCGTCGTCGTCTTCGTCGTCGTACTCTTCGTCGTCGTCGTCTTCATCGTCGTCGTCTTCGTCGTCGTCTTCTTCGTCGTCGTCGTCTTCGTCGTCGTCGTCTTGGTCGTCGTCTTCGTCGTCGTCTTCTTCGTCGTCGTCATCTTCATCGTCGTCGTCTTCGTCGTTGTCTTCTTCGTCGTCGTCTTCTTCGTCGTCGTCTTCTTCGTCGTCGTCGTCTTCGTCGTCGTCTTCTTCGTCGTCATCGTCTTCGTCGTCGTCGTCATCGTCGTTGTCTTCTTCGTCGTCGTCGTCTTCGTCGTCGTCGTCTTCGTCGTCATCTTCTTCATCGTCGTCGTCTTCGTCGTCGTCTTCTTCGTCGTCGTCGTCTTCGTCGTCGTCGTCTTCGTCGTCGTCTTCGTCGTCGTCGTCGTCGTCGTCGTCGTCTTCGTCGTCGTCGTCTTCAGCGTCTTCTTCGTCGTCGTCGTCTTCGTCGTCGTCGTCTTCGTCGTCGTCTTCTTCGGCGTCATCGTGTTCGTCATCGTCGTCTTCGTCGTCGTCGTCTTCGTCGTCGTCTTCTTCGTCGTCGTCGTCTTCGTCGTCGTCGTCTTCGTCGTCTTCGTCGTCGTCATCTTCGTCGTCGCCTTCTTCGTCGTCGTCTTCTTCGTCGTCGTCGTCGTCGTCGTCTTCGTCGTCGTCTTCTTCATCGTCGTTGTCTTCGTCGTCGTCGTCTTCGTCGTCGTCGTCTTCGTCGTCGTCTTCTTCGTCGTCGTCGTCTTCGTCGTCGTCTTCTTCGTCGTCGTCGTCTTCGTCGTCGTCGTCTTCGTCGTCGTCGTCTTCGTCGTCGTCGTCTTCGTCGTCGTCGTCTTCGTCGTCGTCGTCTTCGTCGTCGTCGTCTTCTTCGTCGTCGTCGTCTTCGTCGTCGGCGTCTTCATCGTCGTCGTCTTCTTCGTCGTCGTCGTCTTCGTCGTCGTCGTCTTCATCGTCGTCGTCTTCGTCGTCGTCGTCTTCGTCGTCGTACTCTTCGTCGTCGTCGTCTTCATCGTCGTCGTCTTCGTCGTCGTCTTCTTCGTCGTCGTCGTCTTCGTCGTCATCGTCTTCGTCGTCGGCTTCTTCGTCGTCGTCGTCTTCGTCGTCGTCGTCTTCGTCGTCGAATTCTTCGTCGTCGTCATCTTCGTCGTCGTCTTCTTCGTCGTCGGCGTCTTCGTCATCGTCGTCTTCGTCGTCGTCGTCTTCGTCGTCGTCATCTTCATCGTCGTCGTCTTCGTCGTCGTCGTCTTCGTCGTCGTCGTCTTCGTCGTCGTCGTCTTCGTCGTCGTCGTCTTCGTCGTCGTCGTCTTCGTCGTCGTCGTCTTCGTCGTCGTCTTCGTCGTCATCGTCTTCGTCGTCGGCGTCTTCGTCGTCGTCGTCTTCTTCGTCGTCTTCTTCGTCGTCGTCGTCTTCGTCATCGTCGTCTTCGTCGTCGTCGTCATCGTTGTCGTCGTCTTCGTCATCGTCGTCGTCTTCGTCGTCGTCGTCTTCGTCGTCGTCGTCTTCGTCGTCGTCTTCTTCGTCGTCGTCTTCTTCGTCGTCGTCGTCGTCGTCGTCTTCGTCGTCATCGTCTTCGTCGTCGTCGTCTTCGTCATCGTCGTCTTCGTCGTCATCGTCTTTGTCGTCGTCTACTTCGTCGTCGTCATCTTCGTCGTCGTCTTCTTCGTCGTCGTCGTCTTCGTCGTCGTCGTCTTCGTCGTCGTCGTCTTCGTCATCGTCGTCTTCGTCGTCGTCGTCTTCGTCGTCGTCGTCTTCGTCGTCGTCATCGTCTTCGTCGTCGTCGTCTTCGTCGTCGTCTTCTTCGTCGTCGTCGTCTTCGTCGTCGTCGTCTTCGTCGTCGTCGTCGTCTTCGTCGTCGTCGTCTTCGTCGTCGTCGTCTTCGTCGTCGTCTTTATCGTCGTCGACTTCTTCGTCGTCGTCGTCGTCGTCTTCGTCGTCGTCTTCTTCGTCATCGTCGTCTTCGTCATCGTCTTCTTCGTCGTCGTCGTCTTCGTCGTCGTCGTCTTCGTCGTCGTCTTCTTCGTCGTCATCGTCTTCGTCGTCGGCGTCTTCGTCGTCGGCTTCTTCGTCGTCGTCGTCTTCGTCGTCGTCGTCTTCGTCGTCGTCTTCTTCGTCGTCGTCTTCTTCGTCGTCGTCGTGTTCGTCGTCGTCGTCTTCGTCGTTGTCTTGGTCGTCGTCTTCCTCGTCGTCGTCTTCGTCGTCGTCTTCGTCGTTGTCTTGGTCGTCGTCTTCCTCGTCGTCGTCTTCGTCGTCGTCTTCTTCGTCGTCGTCTTCTTCGTCGTCGTCTTCTTCGTCGTCGTCTTCTTCGTCGTCGTCTTCTTCGTCGTCTTCTTCGTCGTCGTCGTCTTCGTCATCGTCGTCTTCGTCGTCGTCTTCGTCGTCGTCATCGTCTTCGTCGTCGTCTTCGTCGTCGTCTTCTTCGTCGTCGTCGTCTTCGTCGTCGTCGTCTTCGTCGTCGTCGTCGTCTTCGTCGTCGTCGTCTTCGTCGTCGTCGTCTTCGTCGTCGTCTTTATCGTCGTCGACTTCTTCGTCGTCGTCGTCGTCGTCTTCGTCGTCGTCTTCTTCGTCGTCGTCGTCTTCGTCATCGTCTTCTTCGTCGTCGTCGTCTTCGTCGTCGTCGTCTTCGTCGTCGTCTTCTTCGTCGTCATCGTCTTCGTCGTCGGCGTCTTCGTCGTCGTCTTCTTCGTCGTCGTTGTCTTCGTCGTCGTCGTCTTCGTCGTCGTCTTCTTCGTCGTCGTCTTCTTCGTCGTCGTCGTGTTCGTCGTCGTCGTCTTCGTCGTTGTCTTGGTCGTCGTCTTCCTCGTCGTCGTCTTCGTCGTCGTCTTCTTCGTCGTCGTCGTCTTCATCGTCGTCGTCTTCGTCGTCGTCTTCTTCGTCGTCGTCTTCTTCGTCGTCGTCTTCTTCGTCGTCGTCTTCTTCGTCGTCGTCTTCTTCGTCGTCTTCTTCGTCGTCGTCATCTTCGTCATCGTCGTCTTCGTCGTCGTCTTCTTTGGCGTCGTTGTCTTCGTCGTCGTCGTCTTCGTCGTCGTCGTCTTCGTCGTCGTCTTCTTCGTCGTCGTCGTCTTCGTCGTCGTCGTCTTCGTCATCATCGTCTTCGTCGTCGTCTTCTTTGGCGTCGTTGTCTTCGTCGTCGTCATCTTCGTCGTCGTCGTCTTCGTCGTCGTCTTCTTCGTCGTCGTCTTCTTCGTCGTCGTCGTCTTCGTCGTCGTCTTCTTCGTCGTCGGCGTCTTCGTCGTCGTCGTCTTCGTCGTCGTCGTCTTCGTCGTCGTCGTCTTCATCGTCGTAGTCTTCGTCGTCGTCGTCTTCGTCGTCGTCGTCTTCGTCGTCGTCGTCTTCGTCGTCGTCGTCTTCGTCGTCGTCGTCTTCGTCGTCGTCTTCGTCGTCATCGTCTTCTTCGTCGGAGTCTTCGTCGTCGTCGTCTTCTTCGTCGTCTTCTTCGTCATCGTCGTCTTCGTCATCGTCGTCTTCGTCGTCGTCGTCATCGTTGTCGTCGTCTTCGTCGTCGTCGTCGTCTTCGTCGTCGTCGTCTTCGTCGTCGTCGTCTTCGTCGTCGTCTTCTTCGTCGTCGTCTTCTTCGTCGTCGTCGTCGTCGTCGTCTTCGTCGTCATCGTCTTCGTCGTCGTCGTCTTCGTCATCGTCGTCTTCGTCGTCGTCGTCTTTGTCGTCGTCTTCTTCGTCGTCGTCTTCGTCGTCGTCTTCTTCGTCTTCGTCGTCTTCGTCGTCATCGTCTTCGTCGTCGTCGTCTTCGTCGTCATCGTCTTCGTCGTCGTCGTCTTCGTCGTCGTCGTCTTCGTCGTCGTCGTCTTCGTCGTCGTCATCGTCTTCGTCGTCGTCGTCTTCGTCGTCGTCTTCTTCGTCGTCGTCGTCTTCGTCGTCGTCGTCTTCGTCGTCGTCGTCGTCTTCGTCGTCGTCGTCTTCGTCGTCGTCTTTATCGTCGTCGACTTCTTCGTCGTCGTCGTCGTCGTCTTCGTCGTCGTCTTCTTCGTCGTCGTCTTCGTCATCGTCTTCTTCGTCGTCGTCGTCTTCGTCGTCGTCGTCTTCGTCGTCGTCTTCTTCGTCGTCATCGTCTTCGTCGTCGGCGTCTTCGTCGTCGACTTCTTCGTCGTCGTCGTCTTCGTCGTCGTCGTCTTCGTCGTCGTCTTCTTCGTCGTCGTCTTCTTCGTCGTCGTCGTGTTCGTCGTCGTCGTCTTCGTCGTTGTCTTGGTCGTCGTCTTCATCGTCGTCGTCTTCGTCGTCGTCTTCTTCGTCGTCGTCGTCTTCATCGTCGTCGTCTTCGTCGTCGTCTTCTTCGTCGTCGTCTTCTTCGTCGTCGTCTTCTTCGTCGTCGTCTTCTTCGTCGTCGTCTACTTCGTCGTCTTCTTCGTCGTCGTCGTCTTCGTCATCGTCGTCTTCGTCGTCGTCTTCTTTGGCATCGTTGTCTTCGTCGTCGTCGTCTTCGTCGTCGTCGTCTTCGTCGTCGTGTTCTTCGTCGTCGTCGTCTTCGTCGTCGTCGTCTTCGTCATCATCGTCTTCGTCGTCGTCTTCTTTGGTGTCGTTGTCTTCGTCGTCGTCATCTTCGTCGTCGTCGTCTTCGTCGTCGTCTTCTTCGTCGTCGTCGTCTTCGTCGTCGTCGTCTTCGTCGTCGTCTTCTTCGTCGTCGTCTTCTTCTTTGTCGTCGTCGTCGTCTTCGTCTTCGTCTTCGTCGTCTTCTTCATCGTCGTCGTCGTCTTCGTCTTCGTCTTTGTCGTCGTCTTCGTCGTCGTCGTCTTCGTCATCGTCTTCTTCGTCGTCGTCATCTTCGTCGTCGTCGTCTTCGTCGTCGTCTTCTTTGTCGTCGTCGTCTTCGTCGTCGTCGCCTTCGTCGTCGTCTTCTTCGTCGTCGTCGTCTTCGTCGTCGTCGTCTTCGTCGTCGTCTTCTTCGTCGTCGTCGTCTTCGTCGTCGTCGTCTTCGTCGTCGTCTTCTTCGTCGTCGTCGTCTTCGTCATCGTCTTCTTCGTCGTCGTCGTCTTCGTCGTCGTCGTCTTCGTCGTCGTCTTCTTCGTCGTCATCGTCTTCGTCGTCGGGCGTCTTCGTCGTCGACTTCTTCGTCGTCGTCGTCTTCGTCGTCGTCGTCTTCGTCGTCGTCTTCTTCGTCGTCGTCTTCTTCGTCGTCGTCGTGTTCGTCGTCGTCGTCTTCGTCGTTGTCTTGGTCGTCGTCTTCGTCGTCGTCGTCTTCGTCGTCGTTTTCTTCGTCGTCGTCGTCTTCATCGTCGTCGTCTTCGTCGTCGTCTTCTTCGTCGTCGTCTTCTTCGTCGTCGTCTTCTTCGTCGTCGTCTTCTTCGTCGTCGTCTACTTCGTCGTCTTCTTCGTCGTCGTCGTCTTCGTCATCGTCGTCTTCGTCGTCGTCTTCTTTGGCATCGTTGTCTTCGTCGTCGTCGTCTTCGTCGTCGTCGTCTTCGTCGTCGTGTTCTTCGTCGTCGTCGTCTTCGTCGTCGTCGTCTTCGTCATCATCGTCTTCGTCGTCGTCTTCTTTGGTGTCGTTGTCTTCGTCGTCGTCATCTTCGTCGTCGTCGTCTTCCTCGTCGTCTTCTTCGTCGTCGTCGTCTTCGTCGTCGTCGTCTTCGTCGTCGTCTTCTTCGTCGTCGTCTTCTTCTTCGTCGTCGTCGTCGTCTTCGTCTTCGTCTTCGTCGTCTTCTTCATCGTCGTCGTCGTCTTCGTCTTCGTCTTTGTCGTCGTCTTCGTCGTCGTCGTCTTCGTCGTCGTCTTCTTCGTCGTCGTCATCTTCGTCGTCGTCGTCTTCGTCGTCGTCTTCTTTGTCGTCGTCGTCTTCGTCGTCGTCGCCTTCGTCGTCGTCTTCTTCGTCGTCGTCGTCTTCGTCGTCGTCGTCTTCGTCGTCGTCTTCTTCGTCGTCGTCGTCTTCGTCGTCGTCGTCTTCGTCGTCGTCGTCTTCGTCGTCGTATTCTTCGTCATCGTCGTCTTCGTCGTCGTCTTCTTCGTCGTCGTCGTCTTCGTCTTAGTCGTCGTCTTCGTCGTCGTCTTCGTCGTCGTCTTCTTCGTCGTCGTCGTCTTCGTCGTCGTCGTCGTCTTCGTCGTCGTCGTCTTCGTCATCGTCGTCTTCGTCGTTGTCGTCTTCGTCGTCGTCGTCTTCGTCGTCGTCGTCTTCGTCGTCGTCGTCTTCGTCGTCGTCTTCGTCGTCGTCGTCTTCGTCGTCGGCGTCTTCGTCGTCGTCGTCTTCGTCGTCGTCTTCGTCGTCGTCGTCTTCATCGTCGTCGTCGTCTTCGTCGTCGTCTTCGTCGTCGTCGTCTTCGTCGTCGTCGTCTTCTTCGTCGTCTTCTTCGTCGTCGTCGTCTTCGTCATCGTCGTCTTCCTCGTCGTCGTCATCGTCATCGTCTTCTTCGTCGTCGTCGTCTTCGTCGTCGTCGTCTTCGTCATCGTCGTCTTCGTCGTCGTCTTCTTTGGCGTCGTTGTCTTCGTCGTCGTCGTCTTCGTCGTCGTCGTCTTCGTCGTCGTCTTCTTCGTCGTCGTCGTCTTCGTCGTCGTCGTCTTCGTCGTCGTCTTCTTCGTCGTCGTCTTCTTCTTCGTCGTCGTCGTCGTCTTCGTCTTCGTCTTCGTCATCTTCTTCATCGTCGTCGTCGTCTTCGTCTTCGTCTTTGTCGTCGTCTTCGTCGTCGTCGTCTTCGGCGTCGTCTTCTTCGTCGTCGTCATCTTCGTCATCGTCGTCTTCGTCGTCGTCTTCTTCGTCGTCGTCGTCTTCGTCTTAGTCGTCGTCTTCGTCGTCGTCTTCGTCGTCGTCTTCTTCGTCGTCGTCGTCTTCGTCGTCGTCGTCTTCGTCGTCGTCGTCTTCGTCGTCGTCGTCTTCGTCGTCGTCGTCTTCGTCGTCGTCGTCTTCGTCGTCGTCGTCTTCGTCGTCGTCGTCTTCGTCGTCGTCTTCGTCGTCGTCGTCTTCGTCGTCGGCGTCTTCGTCGTCGTCGTCTTCGTCGTCGTCTTCGTCGTCGTCGTCTTCATCGTCGTCGTCGTCTTCGTCGTCATCTTCGTCGTCGTCGTCTTCGTCGTCGTCGTCTTCGTCGTCGTCTTCTTCGTCGTCGTCGTCTTCGTCATCGTCGTCTTCGTCGTCGTCGTCATCGTCATCGTCTTCTTCGTCGTCGTCGTCTTCGTCGTCGTCGTCTTCGTCATCGTCGTCTTCGTCGTCGTCTTCTTTGGCGTCGTTGTCTTCGTCGTCGTCGTCTTCGTCGTCGTCGTCTTCGTCGTCGTCTTCTTCGTCGTCATCGTCTTCGTCGTCGTCGTCTTCGTCGTCGTCTTCTTCGTCGTCGTCTTCTTCTTCGTCGTCGTCGTCGTCTTCGTCTTCGTCTTTGTCGTCGTCTTCGTCGTCGTCGTCTTCGGCGTCGTCTTCTTCGTCGTCGTCATCTTCGTCGTCGTCGTCTTCGTCGTCGTCTTCTTCGTCGTCGTCGTCTTCGTCGTCGTCGCCTTCGTCGTCGTCTTCTTCGTCGTCGTCGTCTTCGTCGTCGTCGTCTTCGTCGTCGTCTTCTTCGTTGTCGTCGTCTTCGTCGTCGTCGTCTTCGTCGTCGTCGTCTTCGTCGTCGTATTCTTCATCGTCGTCGTCTTCGTCTTAGTCGTCGTCTTCGTCGTCGTCTTCGTCGTCGTCGTCTTCGTCGTCGGCGTCTTCGTCGTCGTCGTCTTCGTCGTCGTCGTCTTCGTCGTCGTCGTCTTCGTCGTCGTATTCTTCATCGTCGTCGTGTTCGTCTTAGTCGTCGTCTTCGTCGTCGTCTTCGTCGTCGTCGTCTTCGTCGTCGGCGTCTTCGTCGTCGTCGTCTTCGTCGTCGTCGTCTTCGTCGTCGTCGTCTTCGTCGTCGTCGTCTTCGTCGTCGTCGTCTTCGTCGTCGTCGTCTTCGTCGTCGTCGTCTTCGTCGTCGTCGTCTTCGTCGTCGTCGTCTTCGTCGTCGTCTTCGTCGTCGTCGTCTTCGTCGTCGTCGTCTTCTTCGTCGTCTTCTTCGTCGTCGTCGTCTTCGTCATCGTCGTCTTCGTCGTCGTCGTCGTCGTCGTCGTCTTCGTCGTCGTCGTCTTCGTCGTCGTCGTCTTCTTCGTCGTCGTCTTCTTCGTCGGCGTCTTCTTCGTCGTCGTCTTCTTCGTCGGCGTCTTCTTCGTCGTCGTCTTCGTCGTCGTCGTCATCGTCGTCGTCGTCTTCGTCGTCGTCGTCTTCGTCGTCGTCTTCTTCATCGTCGTCTTCGTCGTCGTCGTCTTCGTCGTCGTCTTCTTCGTCGTCGTCGTCTTCGTCGTCGTCGTCTTCCTCGTCGTCGTCTTCGTCGTCGTCGTCTTCGTCGTCTTCTTCGTCGTCGTCGTATTCGTCGTCGTCGTCTTCGTCGTCGTCTTCTTCGTCGTCGTCGTCTTCTTCGTCGTCGTCTTCGTCGTCGTCTTCTTCGTCGTCGGCGTCTACGTCGTCGTCGTCTTCGTCGTCGTCGTCTTCGTCGTCGTCGTCTTCCTCGTCGTCGTCTTCGTCGTCGTCGTCTTCGTCGTCGTCGTCTTCGTCGTCGTCGTCTTCGTCGTCGTCGTCTTCGTCGTCGTCGTCTTCGGCGTCGTCTTCGTCGTCGTCGTCTTCGTCGTCGGCGTCTTCGTCGTCGTCGTCTTCTTCGTCGTCTTCTTCGTCGTCGTCATCTTCGTCATCATCGTCTTCATCGTCGTCGTCATCGTCGTCGTCGTCTTCGTCGTCGTCGTCTTCGTCGTCGTTGTCTTCTTCGTCGTCGTCTTCTTCGTCGGCGTCGTCTTCGTCGTCGTCTTCTTCGTCGTCGTCTTCGTCGTCGTCGTTTTCTTCGTCGTCGGCTTCTTCGTCGTCGTCTTCGTCCTCGTCGTCTTCGTCGTCGTTGTCTTCGTCGTCGTCTTCTTCATCGTCGTCGTCTTCGTCGTCGTCGTCTTCGTCGTCGTCGTCTTCGTCGTCGTCGTCTTCGTCGTCGTCTTCTTCGTCGTCGTCGTCTTCGTCGTCGTCTTCGTCGTCGTCTTCCTTGTCGTCGTCGTCTTCGTCGACGTCGTCTTCGTCGTCGTCGTCTTCGTCGTCGTCGTCTTCGTCGTCGTCGTCTTCGTCGTCGTCTTCTTCGTCGTCGTCTTCGTCGTCGTCGTCTTCGTCGTCGTCGTCTTCGTCGTCGTCGTCTTCGTCGTCGTCTTCTTCGTCGTCGTCTACGTCGTCGTCGTCTTCGTCGTCGTCTTCTTCGTCGTCGTCGTCTTTGTCGTCGTCGTCTTCGTCGTCGTCGTCTTCGTCGTCGTCGTCTTCGTCGTCCTCTTCATCGTCGTCGTCTTCGTCGTCGTCGTCTTTGTCGTCGACCTCTTCGTCGTCGTCGTCTTCGTCGTCGTCGTCTTCGTCGTCGTCTTCTTCGTCGTCGTCGTATTCGTCGTCGTCGTCTTCGTCGTCGTCTTCTTCGTCGTCGTCGTCTTCGTCGTCGTCATCTTCGTCGTCTTCTTCTTCGTCGTCGTCGTCTTCGTCGTCGTCTTCTTCGTCGTCGGCGTCTTCGTCGCCGTCGTCTTCGTCGTCGTCGTCTTCGTCGTCGTCGTCTTCATCGTCGTCGTCTTCGTCGTCGTCGTCTTCATCGTCGTCGTCTTCGTCGTCGTCGTCTTCGTCGTCGTCGTCTTCGTCGTCGTCGTCTTCGTCGTCGTCGTCTTCGGCGTCGTCTTCGTCGTCGTCGTCTTCGTCGTCGGCGTCTTCGTCGTCGTCGTCTTCTTCGTCGTCTTCTTCGTCGTCGTCGTCTTCGTCGTCGTCATCTTCGTCGTCTTCTTCTTCGTCGTCGTCGTCTTCGTCGTCGTCTTCTTCGTCGTCGGCGTCTTCGTCGCCGTCGTCTTCGTCGTCGTCGTCTTCGTCGTCGTCGTCTTCATCGTCGTCGTCTTCGTCGTCGTCGTCTTCGTCGTCGTCGTCTTCGTCGTCGTCGTCTTCGTCGTCGTCGTCTTCGTCGTCGTCGTCTTCGTCGTCGTCGTCTTCGGCGTCGTCTTCGTCGTCGTCGTCTTCGTCGTCGGCGTCTTCGTCGTCGTCGTCTTCTTCGTCGTCTTCTTCATCGTCGTCGTCTTCGTCATCGTCGTCTTCATCATCGTCGTCATCGTCGTCGTCGTCTTCGTCGTCGTCGTCTTCGTCGTCGTCGTCTTCTTCGTCGTCGTCTTCTTCGTCGGCGTTGTCTTCTTCGTCGTCGTCGTCTTCCTCATCGTCGTCTTCGTCGTCGTTGTCTTCTTCGTCGTCGTCTTCGTCGTCATCTTCATCGTCGTCGTCTTCGTCGTCGTCGTCTTCGTCGTCGTCGTCTTCGTCGTCGTCGTCTTCGTCGTCGTCGTCTTCGTCGTCGGCGTCTTCGTCCTCGTCGTCTTCTTCGTCGTCTTCTTCGTCGTCGTCGTCTTCGTCGTCGTCGTCTTCGTCTTTGTCGTCGTCTTCGTCGTCGTCGTCTTCGGCGTCGTCTTCTTCGTCGTCGTCATCTTCGTCATCGTCGTCTTCGTCGTCGTCTTCTTCGTCGTCGTCGTCTTCGTCTTAGTCGTCGTCTTCGTCGTCGTCTTCGTCGTCGTCTTCTTCGTCGTCGTCGTCTTCGTCGTCGTCGTCTTCGTCGTCGTCGTCTTCGTCGTCGTCGTCTTCGTCGTCGTCGTCTTCGTCGTCGTCGTCTTCGTCGTCGTCTTCGTCGTCGTCGTCTTCGTCGTCGGCGTCTTCGTCGTCGTCGTCTTCGTCGTCGTCTTCGTCGTCGTCGTCTTCATCGTCGTCGTCGTCTTCGTCGTCGTCTTCGTCGTCGTCATCTTCGTCGTCGTCGTCTTCTTCGTCGTCTTCTTCGTCGTCATCGTCTTCGTCATCGTCGTCTTCGTCGTCGTCGTCATCGTCATCGTCTTCTTCGTCGTCGTCGTCTTCGTCGTCGTCGTCTTCGTCATCGTCGTCTTCGTCGTCGTCTTCTTTGGCGTCGTTGTCTTCGTCGTCGTCGTCTTCGTCGTCGTCGTCTTCGTCGTCGTCTTCTTCGTCGTCATCGTCTTCGTCGTCGTCGTCTTCGTCGTCGTCTTCTTCGTCGTCGTCTTCTTCTTCGTCGTCGTCGTCGTCTTCGTCTTCGTCTTCGTCATCTTCTTCATCGTCGTCGTCGTCTTCGTCTTCGTCTTTGTCGTCGTCTTCGTCGTCGTCGTCTTCAGCGTCGTCTTCTTCGTCGTCGTCATCTTCGTCGTCGTCGTCTTCGTCGTCGTCTTCTTCGTCGTCGTCGTCTTCGTCGTCGTCGCCTTCGTCGTCGTCTTCTTCGTCGTCGTCGTCTTCGTCGTCGTCGTCTTCGTCGTCGTCTTCTTCGTTGTCGTCGTCTTCGTCGTCGTCGTCTTCGTCGTCGTCGTCTTCGTCGTCGTATTCTTCATCGTCGTCGTCTTCGTCTTAGTCGTCGTCTTCGTCGTCGTCTTCGTCGTCGTCTTCTTCGTCGTCGTCGTCTTCGTCGTCGTCGTCTTCGTCGTCGTCGTCTTCATCGTCGTCGTCTTCGTCGTCGTCATCTTCGTCGTCGTCTTCGTCGTCGTCGTCTTCGTCGTCGTCGTCTTCGTCGTCGTCGTCTTCGTCGTCGTCTTCGTCGTCGTCGTCTTCGTCGTCGGCGTCTTCGTCGTCGTCGTCTTCGTCGTCGTCGTCTTCGTCGTCGTCATCTTCGTCGTCGTCGTCTTCGTCGTCGTCGTCTTCGTCGTCGTCGTCTTCGTCGTCGTCGTCTTCGTCGTCGTCGTCTTCGTCGTCGTCGTCTTCGTCGTCGTCTTCGTCGTCGTCGTCTTCGTCGTCGTCGTCTTCTTCGTCGTCTTCTTCGTCGTCGTCGTCTTCGTCGTCGTCGTCTTCGTCGTCGTCGTCGTCGTCGTCGTCTTCGTCGTCGTCGTCTTCGTCGTCGTCGTCTTCTTCGTCGTCGTCTTCTTCGTCGGCGTCTTCTTCGTCGTCGTCTTCTTCGTCGGCGTCTTCTTCGTCGTCGTCTTCGTCGTCGTCGTCTTCGTCGTCGTCGTCTTCGTCGTCGTCGTCTTCGTCGTCGTCTTCTTCATCGTCGTCTTCGTCGTCGTCGTCTTCGTCGTCGTCTTCTTCGTCGTCGTCGTCTTCGTCGTCGTCGTCTTCCTCGTCGTCGTCTTCGTCGTCGTCGTCTTCGTCGTCTTCTTCGTCGTCGTCGTATTCGTCGTCGTCGTCTTCGTCGTCGTCTTCTTCGTCGTCGTCGTCTTCTTCGTCGTCGTCTTCGTCTTTGTCGTCGTCTTCGTCGTCGTCGTCTTCGGCGTCGTCTTCTTCGTCGTCGTCATCTTCGTCATCGTCGTCTTCGTCGTCGTCTTCTTCGTCGTCGTCGTCTTCGTCTTAGTCGTCGTCTTCGTCGTCGTCTTCGTCGTCGTCTTCTTCGTCGTCGTCGTCTTCGTCGTCGTCGTCTTCGTCGTCGTCGTCTTCGTCGTCGTCGTCTTCGTCGTCGTCGTCTTCGTCGTCGTCGTCTTCGTCGTCGTCTTCGTCGTCGTCGTCTTCGTCGTCGGCGTCTTCGTCGTCGTCGTCTTCGTCGTCGTCTTCGTCGTCGTCGTCTTCATCGTCGTCGTCGTCTTCGTCGTCGTCTTCGTCGTCGTCATCTTCGTCGTCGTCGTCTTCTTCGTCGTCTTCTTCGTCGTCATCGTCTTCGTCATCGTCGTCTTCGTCGTCGTCGTCATCGTCATCGTCTTCTTCGTCGTCGTCGTCTTCGTCGTCGTCGTCTTCGTCATCGTCGTCTTCGTCGTCGTCTTCTTTGGCGTCGTTGTCTTCGTCGTCGTCGTCTTCGTCGTCGTCGTCTTCGTCGTCGTCTTCTTCGTCGTCATCGTCTTCGTCGTCGTCGTCTTCGTCGTCGTCTTCTTCGTCGTCGTCTTCTTCTTCGTCGTCGTCGTCGTCTTCGTCTTCGTCTTCGTCATCTTCTTCATCGTCGTCGTCGTCTTCGTCTTCGTCTTTGTCGTCGTCTTCGTCGTCGTCGTCTTCAGCGTCGTCTTCTTCGTCGTCGTCATCTTCGTCGTCGTCGTCTTCGTCGTCGTCTTCTTCGTCGTCGTCGTCTTCGTCGTCGTCGCCTTCGTCGTCGTCTTCTTCGTCGTCGTCGTCTTCGTCGTCGTCGTCTTCGTCGTCGTCTTCTTCGTTGTCGTCGTCTTCGTCGTCGTCGTCTTCGTCGTCGTCGTCTTCGTCGTCGTATTCTTCATCGTCGTCGTCTTCGTCTTAGTCGTCGTCTTCGTCGTCGTCTTCGTCGTCGTCTTCTTCGTCGTCGTCGTCTTCGTCGTCGTCGTCTTCGTCGTCGTCGTCTTCATCGTCGTCGTCTTCGTCGTCGTCATCTTCGTCGTCGTCTTCGTCGTCGTCGTCTTCGTCGTCGTCGTCTTCGTCGTCGTCGTCTTCGTCGTCGTCTTCGTCGTCGTCGTCTTCGTCGTCGGCGTCTTCGTCGTCGTCGTCTTCGTCGTCGTCGTCTTCGTCGTCGTCATCTTCGTCGTCGTCGTCTTCGTCGTCGTCGTCTTCGTCGTCGTCGTCTTCGTCGTCGTCGTCTTCGTCGTCGTCGTCTTCGTCGTCGTCGTCTTCGTCGTCGTCTTCGTCGTCGTCGTCTTCGTCGTCGTCGTCTTCTTCGTCGTCTTCTTCGTCGTCGTCGTCTTCGTCGTCGTCGTCTTCGTCGTCGTCGTCGTCGTCGTCGTCTTCGTCGTCGTCGTCTTCGTCGTCGTCGTCTTCTTCGTCGTCGTCTTCTTCGTCGGCGTCTTCTTCGTCGTCGTCTTCTTCGTCGGCGTCTTCTTCGTCGTCGTCTTCGTCGTCGTCGTCTTCGTCGTCGTCGTCTTCGTCGTCGTCGTCTTCGTCGTCGTCTTCTTCATCGTCGTCTTCGTCGTCGTCGTCTTCGTCGTCGTCTTCTTCGTCGTCGTCGTCTTCGTCGTCGTCGTCTTCCTCGTCGTCGTCTTCGTCGTCGTCGTCTTCGTCGTCTTCTTCGTCGTCGTCGTATTCGTCGTCGTCGTCTTCGTCGTCGTCTTCTTCGTCGTCGTCGTCTTCTTCGTCGTCGTCTTCGTCGTCGTCTTCTTCGTCGTCGGCGTCTTCGTCGTCGTCGTCTTCGTCGTCGTCGTCTTCGTCGTCGTCGTCTTCCTCGTCGTCGTCTTCCTCGTCGTCGTTTTCGTCGTCGTCGTCTTCGTCGTCGTCGTCTTCGTCGTCGTCGTCTTCGTCGTCGTCGTCTTCGGCGTCGTCTTCGTCGTCGTCGTCTTCGTCGTCGGCGTCTTCGTCGTCGTCGTCTTCTTCGTCGTCTTCTTCGTCGTCGTCTTCTTCGTCATCGTCGTCTTCATCGTCGTCGTCATCGTCGTCGTCGTCTTCGTCGTCGTCGTCTTCGTCGTCGTTGTCTTCTTCGTCGTCGTCTTCTTCGTCGGCGTCGTCTTCGTCGTCGTCTTCTTCGTCGTCGTCTTCGTCGTCGTCGTTTTCTTCGTCGTCGGCTTCTTCGTCGTCGTCTTCGTCCTCGTCGTCTTCGTCGTCGTTGTCTTCGTCGTCGTCTTCTTCATCGTCGTCGTCTTCGTCGTCGTCGTCTTCGTCGTCGTCGTCTTCGTCGTCGTCGTCTTCGTCGTCGTCTTCTTCGTCGTCGTCGTCTTCGTTGTCGTCTTCGTCGTCGTCTTCCTTGTCGTCGTCGTCTTCGTCGTCGTCGTCTTCGTCGTCGTCGTCTTCGTCGTCGTCGTCTTCGTCGTCGTCGTCTTCGTCGTCGTCTTCTTCGTCGTCGTCTTCGTCGTCGTCGTCTTCGTCGTCGTCGTCTTCGTCGTCGTCGTCTTCGTCGTCGTCTTCTTCATCGTCGTCTACATCGTCGTCGTCTTCGTCGTCGTCTTCTTCGTCGTCGTCGTCTTTGTCGTCGTCGTCTTCGTCGTCGTCGTCTTCGTCGTCGTCGTCTTCGTCGTCCTCTTCATCGTCGTCGTCTTCGTCGTCGTCGTCTTTGTCGTCGTCCTCTTCGTCGTCGTCGTCTTCGTCGTCGTCGTCTTCGTCGTCGTCTTCTTCGTCGTCGTCGTATTCGTCGTCGTCGTCTTCGTCGTCGTCTTCTTCGTCGTCGTCGTCTTCGTCGTCGTCATCTTCGTCGTCTTCTTCTTCGTCGTCGTCGTCTTCGTCGTCGTCTTCTTCGTCGTCAGCGTCTTCGTCGCCGTCGTCTTCGTCGTCGTCGTCTTCGTCGTCGTCGTCTTCATCGTCGTCGTCTTCGTCGTCGTCGTCTTCGTCGTCGTCGTCTTCGTCGTCGTCGTCTTCGTCGTCATCGTCTTCGTCGTCGTCGTCTTCGTCGTCGTCGTCTTCGGCGTCGTCTTCGTCGTCGTCGTCTTCGTCGTCGGCGTCTTCGTCGTCGTCGTCTTCTTAGTCGTCTTCTTCGTCGTCGTCGTCTTCGTCATCGTCGTCTTCATCATCGTCGTCATCGTCGTCGTCGTCTTCGTCGTCGTCGTCTTCGTCGTCGTCGTCTTCTTCGTCGTCGTCTTCTTCGTCGGCGTCATCTTCTTCGTCGTCGTCGTCTTCGTCATCGTCGTCTTCGTCGTCGTTGTCTTCGTCGTCGTCGTCTTCGTCGTCATCTTCGTCGTCGTCGTCTTCGTCGTCGTCGTCTTCGTCGTCGTCGTCTTCGTCGTCGTCGTCTTCGTCGTCGTCGTCTTCGTCGTCGGCGTCTTCGTCATCGTCGTCTTCGTCGTCGTCGTCTTCGTCGTCGTCGTCTTCGTCGTCGTCGTCTTCATCGTCGTCGTCATCGTCGTCGTCGTCTTCGTCGTCGTCGTCTTCGTCGTCTTCGTCTTCTTCGTCGTCGTCTTCTTCGTCGGCGTCGTCTTCGTCGTCATCTTCTTCGTCGTCGTCTTCGTCGTCGTCGTTTTCTTCGTCGTCGGCTTCTTCGTCGTCATCTTCGTCCTCGTCGTCTTCGTCGTCGTTGTTTTCGTCGTCGTCTTCTTCATCGTCATCGTCTTCGTCGTCGTCGTCTTCGTCGTCGTCGTCTTCGTCGTCGTCGTCTTCGTCGTCGTCTTCTTCGTCGTCGTCGTCTTCGTCGTCGTCTTCGTCGTCGTCTTCCTCGTCGTCGTCGTCTTCGTCGTCGTCGTCTTCGTCGTCGTCGTCTTCGTCATCGTCGTCTTCGTCGTCGTCGTCTTCGTCGTCGTCTTCGTCGTCGTCGTCTTCGTCGTCGTCGTCTTCGTCGTCGTCATCTTCGTCGTCGTCTTCTTCGTCGTCGTCGTCTTCGTCGTCGTCTTCCTCGTCGTCGTCGTCTTCGTCGTCGTCGTCTTCATCGTCGTCGTCTTCGTCGTCGTCGTCTTCGTCGTCGTCGTCTTCGTCGTCGTCGTCTTCGTCGTCATCGTCTTCGTCGTCGTCGTCTTCGTCGTCGTCGTCTTCGGCGTCGTCTTCGTCGTCGTCGTCTTCGTCGTCGGCGTCTTCGTCGTCGTCGTCTTCTTAGTCGTCTTCTTCGTCGTCGTCGTCTTCGTCATCGTCGTCTTCATCATCGTCGTCATCGTCGTCGTCGTCTTCGTCGTCGTCGTCTTCATCGTCGTCGTCTTCTTCGTCGTCGTCTTCTTCGTCGGCGTCGTCTTCTTCGTCGTCGTCGTCTTCGTCATCGTCGTCTTCGTCGTCGTTGTCTTCGTCGTCGTCGTCTTCGTCGTCATCTTCGTCGTCGTCGTCTTCGTCGTCGTCGTCTTCGTCGTCGTCGTCTTCGTCGTCGTCGTCTTCGTCGTCGTCGTCTTCGTCGTCGGCGTCTTCGTCATCGTCGTCTTCGTCGTCGTCGTCTTCGTCGTCGTCGTCTTCGTCGTCGTCGTCTTCATCGTCGTCGTCATCGTCGTCGTCGTCTTCGTCGTCGTCGTCTTCGTCGTCTTCGTCTTCTTCGTCGTCGTCTTCTTCGTCTGCGTCGTCTTCGTCGTCATCTTCTTCGTCGTCGTCTTCGTCGTCGTCGTTTTCTTCGTCGTCGGCTTCTTCGTCGTCATCTTCGTCCTCGTCGTCTTCGTCGTCGTTGTTTTCGTCGTCGTCTTCTTCATCGTCATCGTCTTCGTCGTCGTCGTCTTCGTCGTCGTCGTCTTCGTCGTCGTCGTCTTCGTCGTCGTCTTCTTCGTCGTCGTCGTCTTCGTCGTCGTCTTCGTCGTCGTCTTCCTCGTCGTCGTCGTCTTCGTCGTCGTCGTCTTCAGCGTCGTCTACTTCGTCGTCGTCATCTTCGTCGTCGTCGTCTTCGTCGTCGTCTTCTTCGTCGTCGTCGTCTTCGTCGTCGTCGCCTTCGTCGTCGTCTTCTTCGTCGTCGTCGTCTTCGTCGTCGTCGTCTTCGTCGTCGTCTTCTTCGTTGTCGTCGTCTTCGTCGTCGTCGTCTTCGTCGTCGTCGTCTTCGTCGTCGTATTCTTCATCGTCGTCGTCTTCGTCTTAGTCGTCGTCTTCGTCGTCGTCTTCGTCTGCGTCTTCTTCGTCGTCGTCGTCTTCGTTGTCGTCGTCTTCGTCGTCGTCGTCTTCATCGTCGTCGTCTTCGTCGTCGTCATCTTCGTCGTCGTCTTCGTCGTCGTCGTCTTCGTCGTCGTCGTCTTCGTCGTCGTCGTCTTCGTCGTCGTCTTCGTCGTCGTCGTCTTCGTCGTCGGCGTCTTCGTCGTCGTCGTCTTCGTCGTCGTCGTCTTCGTCGTCGTCATCTTCGTCGTCGTCGTCTTCGTCGTCGTCGTCTTCGTCGTCGTCGTCTTCGTCGTCGTCGTCTTCGTCGTCGTCGTCTTCGTCGTCGTCGTCTTCGTCGTCGTCTTCGTCGTCGTCGTCTTCGTCGTCGTCGTCTTCTTCGTCGTCTTCTTCGTCGTCTTCTTCGTCGTCGTCGTCTTCGTCATCGTCGTCTTCGTCGTCGTCGTCGTCGTCGTCGTCTTCGTCGTCGTCGTCTTCGTCGTCGTCGTCTTCTTCGTCGTCGTCTTCTTTCGTCGGCGTCTTCTTCGTCGTCTTCTTCGTCGGCGTCTTCTTCGTCGTCGTCTTCGTCGTCGTCGTCTTCGTCGTCGTCGTCTTCGTCGTCGTCGTCTTCGTCGTCGTCTTCTTCATCGTCGTCTTCGTCGTCGTCGTCTTCGTCGTCGTCTTCTTCGTCGTCGTCGTCTTCGTCGTCGTCGTCTTCCTCGTCGTCGTCTTCGTCGTCGTCGTCTTCGTCGTCTTCCTTCGTCGTCGTCGTATTCGTCGTCGTCGTCTTCGTCGTCGTCTTCTTCGTCGTCGTCGTCTTCTTCGTCGTCGTCTTCGTCGTCGTCTTCTTCGTCGTCGGCGTCTTCGTCGTCGTCGTCTTCGTCGTCGTCGTCTTCGTCGTCGTCGTCTTCCTCGTCGTCGTCTTCCTCGTCGTCGTCTTCGTCGTCGTCGTCTTCGTCGTCGTCGTCTTCGTCGTCGTCGTCTTCGTCGTCGTCGTCTTCGGCGTCGTCTTCGTCGTCGTCGTCTTCGTCGTCGGCGTCTTCGTCGTCGTCGTCTTCTTCGTCGTCTTCTTCGTCGTCGTCATCTTCGTCATCGTCGTCTTCATCGTCGTCGTCATCGTCGTCGTCGTCTTCGTCGTCGTCGTCTTCGTCGTCGTTGTCTTCTTCGTCGTCGTCTTCTTCGTCGGCGTCGTCTTCGTCGTCGTCTTCTTCGTCGTCGTCTTCGTCGTCGTCGTTTTCTTCGTCGTCGGCTTCTTCGTCGTCGTCTTCGTCCTCGTCGTCTTCGTCGTCGTTGTCTTCGTCGTCGTCTTCTTCATCGTCGTCGTCTTCGTCGTCGTCTGTCTTCGTCGTCGTCGTCTTCGTCGTCGTCGTCTTCGTCGTCGTCCTTCTTCGTCGTCGTCGTCTTCGTCGTCGTCGTCTTCGTCGTCGTCGTCTTCGTCGTCGTCGTCTTCGTCGTCCGTCTTCTTCGTCGTCGTCTTCGTCCGTCGTCGTCTTCGTCGTCGTCGTCTTCGTCGTCGTCGTCTTCGTCGTCGTCTTCTTCATCGTCGTCTACATCGTCGTCGTCTTCGTCGTCGTCTTCTTCGTCGTCGTCGTCTTTGTCTCGTCGTCTTCGTCGTCGTCGTCTTCGTCGTCGTCGTCTTCGTCGTCCTCTTCATCGTCATCGTCTTCGTCGTCGTCGTCTTTGTCGTCGTCCTCTTCGTCGTCGTCGTCTTCGTCGTCGTCGTCTTCGTCGTCGTCTTCTTCGTCGTCGTCGTATTCGTCGTCGTCGTCTTCGTCGTCGTCTCTTCGTCGTCGTCGTCTTCGTCGTCGTCATCTTCGTCGTCTTCTCTTCGTCGTCGTCGTCTTCGTCGTCGTCTTCTTCGTCGTCAGCGTCTTCGTCACCGTCGTCTTCGTCGTCGTCGTCTTCGTCGTCGTCGTCTTCGTCGTCGTCGTCTTCGTCGTCGTCGTCTTCGTCGTCGTCGTCTTCGTCGTCGTCGTCTTCGTCGTCATCGTCTTCGTCGTCGTCGTCTTCGTCGTCGTCGTCTTCGGCGTCGTCTTCTTAGTCGTCTTCTTCGTCGTCGTCGTCTTCGTCATCGTCGTCTTCATCATCGTCGTCATCGTCGTCGTCGTCTTCGTCGTCGTCGTCTTCGTCGTCGTCGTCTTCTTCGTCGTCGTCTTCTTCGTCGGCGTCGTCTTCTTCGTCGTCGTCGTCTTCGTCATCGTCGTCTTCGTCGTCGTCGTCTTCGTCGTCGTCGTCTTCGTCGTCATCTTCGTCGTCGTCGTCTTCGTCGTCGTCGTCTTCGTCGTCGTCGTCTTCGTCGTCGTCGTCTTCGTCGTCGGCGTCTTCGTCATCGTCGTCTTCGTCGTCGTCGTCTTCGTCGTCGTCGTCTTCGTCGTCGTCGTCTTCTTCGTCGTCGTCATCGTCGTCGTCGTCTTCGTCGTCGTCGTCTTCGTCGTCTTCGTCTTCTTCGTCGTCGTCTTCTTCGTCGGCGTCGTCTTCGTCGTCATCTTCTTCGTCGTCGTCTTCGTCGTCGTCGTTTTCCTTCGTCGTCGGCTTCTTCGTCGTCATCTTCGTCCTCGTCGTCTTCGTCGTCGTTGTTTTCGTCGTCGTCTTCTTCATCGTCATCGTCTTCGTCGTCGTCGTCTTCGTCGTCGTCGTCTTCGTCGTCGTCGTCTTCGTCGTCGTCTTCTTCGTCGTCGTCGTCTTCGTCGTCGTCTTCGTCGTCGTCTTCCTCGTCGTCGTCGTCTTCGTCGTCGTCGTCTTCGTCGTCGTCGTCTTCGTCATCGTCGTCTTCGTCGTCGTCGTCTTCGTCGTCGTCTTCGTCGTCGTCGTCTTCGTCGTCGTCGTCTTCGTCGTCGTCATCTTCGTCGTCGTCTTCTTCGTCGTCGTCGTCTTCGTCGTCGTCTTCCTCGTCGTCGTCGTCTTCGTCGTCGTCGTCTTCGTCGTCGTCTTGGTCGTCGTCTTCGTCGTCGTCGTCTTCGTCGTCCTCTTCTTCGTCGTCGTCATCTTCATCGTCGTCGTCTTCGTCGTCGTCTTCTTCGTCGTCGTCTTCTTCGTCGTCGTCTTCTTCGTCGTCGTCTTCTTCGTCGTCGTCTTCTCTTCGTCGTCTTCTTCGTCGTCGTCGTCGTCTTCATCATCGTCTTCTTCGTCGTCGTCGTCTTCGTCGTCGTCGTCATCGTCGTTCTCTTCTTCGTCGTCGTCGTCTTCGTCGTCGTCGTCTTCGTCGTCATCTTCTTCATCGTCGTCGTCTTCGTCGTCGTCTTCTTCATCGTCATCGTCTTCGTCGTCGTCGTCTTCGTCGTCGTCTTCTTCGTCGTCGTCGTCTTCGTCGTCGTCTTCTTCGTCGTCGTCGTC
>JAXLNO010003352.1:0-92239 GCA_038087875.1 Malacoraja senta
TCTCTCTGTCTCTCTCTTTCCCTCTCTCTGTCTCTCTCTCTCTGTCTGTCTGTCTCTCTCTCTAATCTCTCTCTCTCCCTCTCTCTCTCTCCGTCTGTCTCTCTCAGTCTGTCTCTCTCTGTCTATCTCTCTCTCCCTCTGACTCTCTCTCTCTCTGTGTCTCTCTCTCTGTCTCTCTGCCTCTGTCTCTCTGTCTCCCTCTCTCTCTCACTGGGACAGAGGATTTCGGTGAACAGAGACCCATTCCTGCCAATCGTGGGCCTAACTGTAGATAGATACATAACCTACTCAACACATAGGACAGGAAAGAGAAATGATTTGCAAATAGAAACGCCATTGGCCGGGACAGATATTTATAAGGACTCGTTCTTTGTAAGAACCGCAATGGAATGGAATAAACGAGACAACAATATCGTCTAAATGTTTAAGAAGGAACTGCAGATGCTGAAAAATCGAAGGTAGACACAAAATGCTGGAGTAACTCAGCGGGTGAGGCAGCACCTACGGAGCGAAGGAATAGGTGACGATTCGGGTCGAGACCCTTCTTCAGACTCAAGAACTATTTCCTTCGCTCCATAGATGCTGCCTCACACGCTGAGTTTCTCCAGCATTTTTGTCTAACAACAAGAGTCAAATCACCTTCACTGGACAATAGACAACAGGTGCAGGAAGAGGCCATTCGGCCCTTCGAGCGTGAATGTTCGATTCAATGTGATCATGGCTGATCATCCACAATCAGTTCCGGCCTTCTCCCCATATCCCCTGACTGCTATTTTTAAGAGCCCTATCTAGCTCTCTCTTGAAAGTATCCAGAGAACCGGCCTCCACCGCCCTCTGAGGCAGAGAATTCCACAGACTCACAACTCTCTGGCTGCTTCAAAAGTGCATCAATAAAACCGGTGCCCAAGAAGAGTAAGGTGACGTGTCTCAATGACTATCGACCTGTGGCACTAACGTCTGTGGTGATGAAGTGCTTTGAGAGGTTGATCATGGCGCAAATCAACTCCTACCTCGACAAAAAGCTGGACCCACTGCATTTCGCTTACCGCCACAACAGATCAACGGTGGATGCGATCTCGCTGGCTCTCCACTCCGCTCTGGACCACTTGGACAACAAAAACTCGTATGTCAAGCTGTTATTCATTGATTACAGCTCGGCATTTAATACAATCATCCCCTCCAAGCTGGTTACCAAACTCGCAGAACTGGGTCTCTGTGCATCCCTCTGCAATTGGATCCTCGACTTCCTCATTCAGACCACAGTCTGTTCGTATTGGTGGAAATGTGTCAGACTCGATAACAATCAGCATGGGAGCACCTCAAGGCTGCGTGCTCAGCCCCCTGCTGTACTCACTCTATAATCATGACTGTGTAGCCGGTCATAGTGCGAACTCCATCATCAAGTTCGCTGACGACACCACTGTTGTGGGATGTAATCACTGATGGGGATGAGTCAAAGTATAGACGAGAGATCGAGTGGCTGTCCATATGGTGCCAGCACAATAACCTGGCCCTCAACACCAGCAAAACCAAGGAACTGATTGTGGACTTTGGAATGAGTAGGATGGGGACCCACAGTCCCGTTTATATCAACTGGTCTATAGTGGAAAGGGTCAAGAGCTTCAAATTCCTGGGCGTGCACATCTCTGAAGATCTTTCCTGGTCCGAGAACACTGATGCAATTATTAAGAAAGCACATCAGCGCCTCTACTTCCCGAGAAGATTATGGAGAGTCGGTTTGTCAAGGAGGACTCTCTCTAACCTCTACAGGTGCACAGAAGAGAGCATGCTGACCGGTTGCATCATGGGTTGGTTCGGCCAATTTGAGCGCCCAGGAGAGAAAAGACTTCAAAAAGTAGTAAACACTGCCCAGTCCATCATCGGCTCTGACCTCTCTACCATCGAGGGGATCTATCGCAGTCGCTGCCTCAAAAAGCCTGGCAATATCATCAAGGACCCACACCATCCTTGTCACACACTCAACTCCCCCCTACCTTCAGGTAGATGGTACAGGAGCCTGAAGACTACAACGACCAGGTTCAGGAACAGCTACTTCCCCCACAGCCAACAGGTTATTAAACTTGACTCGGACAACTCTGAACATTGATAGCCCATTATCTGCTATTTGCACTTCATCAGTTTATTTTATTAATGTTTTTACATATATAATGGTATATGGACACACTGATCAGTTTTGTAGTCAATGCCTACTATGTTCTGTTGTGCTGAAGCAAAGCAAGAATTTCATTGTCCTATCAGGGACACATGACAATAAACTCTCTTATGTCCTATGTCAACTCTGCTGGAAACTGTAGTCCCCACTGCTCCCATGGCACTTTCCAGCACCATCCATGGAGTTCCCATTCCAGAATAGAAGTATTATATCCCAGGTACACAAAAATGCTGGAGAAACTCAGCGGGTGCAGCAGCATCTATGGAGCGAATGAAATAGGCAACGTTTCGGGCCGAAACCCTTCTTCAGACTGATAGGGGGTGGGGAGAAGAAAGGAAAAAAAGGAAAAAGGCGGTGGAGGAGCCCGAGGGCTGTGGGAGGGGAGGAGACAACCAGATGGCTGATGAAGGGGAGGGGACAGCAAGGGCTAGCAGAATTGGGAGAATTCAATGTTCAGGTCACCAGGATGTAGACTGCCCAAGCGGAATATGAGGTGCATTTCCTCCAATTTACGGTGTTGCTCGCTGTGGCCATGGAGGAGACCCAGGACAGAGAGGTCAGATACGGAATGGGAGGGGGAGTTGAAGTGCTGAGCCACCGGGAGTTCAGGTTGGTTATTGCGGACCGACCGGAGGTGTTCGGCGAAACGATCGCCAAGCCACCGCTTGGTCTCACCGATGTAGATATGCAACCGCAAGAGATGCAACACTTGTCCCTTCACCTCCCCCCTCCACTCCATTCAAGGACCCAAGCAGTCATTCAAGGTGCGACAGAGGTTCACCTGCATCTCCTCCAACCTCATCTATTGCATTCGCTGCTCTAGATGCCAGCTGATCTACATCGGTGAGACCAAGCGGAGGCTTGGCGATCGTTTCGCCGAACACCTCCGGTCGGTCCGCAATAACCAACCTGAACTCCCGGTGGCTCAGCACTTCAACTCCCCCTCCCATTCCGTATCTGACCTCTCTGTCCTGGGTCTCCTCCATGGCCACAGCGAGCAACACCGTAAATTGGAGGAAATGCACCTCATATTCCGCTTGGGCAGTTCTACATCCTGGTGGCCTGAACATTGAATTCTCCCAATTCTGCTAGCCCTTGCTGTCCCCTCCACTTCATCAGCCATCTGGTTGTCTCCTCCCCTCCCCCAGCCCTCGGGCTCCTCCTCCGCCTTTTCCCTTTTTTCCTTTCTTCTCCCCACCCCCTATCAGTCTGAAGAAGGGGTTTCGGCCCGAAACGTTGCCTATTTCCTTCGCTCCATAGATGCTGCTGCACCTGCTGAGTTTCTCCAGCATTTTTGTGTACCTTCGATTTTCCAGCATCTGCAGTTCCTTCTTTAACACTTCCCTTCGTACTTCATCTTTTCAGCCCGTATTGCCCGTTTTGTTTTCTTCTGTTGTCCTATGAAAGCTTCCCAATCCTCTGGTTTCTGGCTACTCTTTGCTGTGTTATACATCTTTTCTTTTAGTTTTATTCTATCCCTAACTTCTCTTGTCAGCCACGGTTTCCTCCTACTTCCCTTAGAATCTTTCTTTTTGGAATGAAATTATCATGCGTCTTCCGGATTATGCCAGAAATTCCTGCCATTGCTGTTCCACCATAATTCCTGCTAGGATCCCTTTCCAGTCTACCTTGCCAGCTCCCCTTTCATGCCTTCATAGTCCCCTTTGTTCAACTGCATCACTGACACTTCCGATTTAACCTTCTCCTTCTCAAATTGCAGATTAAAACTAATCATATTATGATCACTACCCTCCAAGCGGTTCCTTTACCTCGAGTTCTCTTATCATATCTGGATCATTGGACAACACTAAATCCAGAATTGCCTTTTCTCCTGGTCGGCTCCATTACAAGCTGCTCTAAGAATCCATCTCAGAGGCATTCTACAAACTCTCTTTCTTGGGGACCTGAACCAACCTGATTTTCCCAGTCTACCTGCATATTGAAATCCCCCATCAGCATAGTGGCATTACCTTTGTTACATGCCAGTTTTAACTCCTGCTGCAACTTACACCCTACATCCCGGCTACTATTTCGGGGTCTGGTAGATAACCACCAATTAGTGTCTTCATGCCTTTACAATTCCTCAACTCAATCCACAGTGACTCTACCTCGTCTGTCCCTATGTCTTCTCTCGCAAGGGACTGAATTCCATCCCTCACCAGCAGAGCTACCCCCCTCCTCTGCCCACCTGCCTGTCCTTTCTATAGGATGTATAACCCTGAATATTAAGTTCCCAGGCCCGATCCTCCTGCAGCCACGTCTCAGTAATCCCCACAATGTCATATCTACCAACCTCTAACTGAGCCTCAAGCTCATCTACTTTACTTATTATACTTCGCGCATTCATATACAATACTTTTAATTTCTTACGCATCTCACCTTTCACATCGATCCCTATTATACTTGGCCATACTCTCCTATCCCTTTGTGAGCCTTTTCCGTTAATTTGGGGTCATTAACTATCCCTTTATTCTCTTTCCCTCTAACTCCAACCTCGACTATCCCATTTGACACCCCACCCCCTTATTCAGTTTAAAACTACCCGTGTAGCAGTGGCAAACCTGCCTGCCAGAATGCTGCTCCCCACCTGTTAAGATGCAATCCGTCCCCGTACTCCAAAACAGATCCCAATGATCTAAAAATCTAAATCCCTGCCCCCTGCACCAGTTCCTCAGCCACACATTCAGGTCCCGTATCTCCCTGTTCCTGCTCTCGCCAGCTCAAGGAACTGGAACAAACCGGAGATAACAACCCTGGAGGTCCTGCTTTTCAGCATTTTTCCGAGCTCTCTAAAGTCGCGCTGCAGAATATTCATCCCCTTCTTTCCAACATCGTTTGTGCCGACATGCACTACCACTTTCGGCTGTTCACGTTCGCCCTTGAGGATTTTCTGCACTCTGTCCGTGACATCCTGGATCCTGGCACCAGGAAGGCAGCACACCATCTCGAATCCCGTCTGTTCCTGCAGAAACCCCTGCAAAAACAGGAAGGCAGATTACTATCTGCATGGTGTCAAGTTGGGAAAAGGGGAAGTACAACAGGATCTGGGGGTCCTTCTTCATCAGTCAATGAAAGTAAGCATGCAGGTACAGCAGGCAGTGATGAAAGCGAATGGCATGTTGGCCTTCATAACAAGAGGAGTTGAGTATAGGAGCAAAGAGGTCTTTCTGCAGTTGTACAGGCCTCTAGTGAGACCACACCTGGAGTATTGTGTGCAGTTTTGGTCTCTAAATTTGAGGAAGGACATTCTTGCTATTGAGGGAGTGCAGCATAGGTTCACAAGGTTAATTCCCAGGATGGCAGGACTGTCATATGTTGATAGAATGGAGCGGCTGGGCTTATATACTCTGTAATTTAGAATGATGAGGGGATCTTATTGAAACATATACGTTCATTAAGGTTTACACACGCTAGAGGCAGGAACATGTTCCTGATGTTGGGGGAGTCCAGAACCAGGGGTGACACAGTTTGAGAATAAGGGGTCGTCCATTTAGAACAGAGATGAGGAAACACTTTTTCTCACAGAGAGTTGTGAGTCTGTGCAATTCTCTTCCTCATAGGGCGGTGGAGACCGGTTCACTGGATACTATCAAGAGAGAGCTAGATAGGCTCTTAAAGATAGTGGAGTCAAGGGATATGGGGAGAAGGCAGGAACGGGGTACTGATTGTGGATGATCAGCCATGATCACAGTGAATGGTGGTGCTGGCTCGAAGGCCCGAATGGCCAACTCCTGCAACTGTTGTTTATTGACTTGCAGATTAACTTTTTGGGAAGTTCTCCCCCTCACTACCCCTCCCTCTCCCTCCCTCCCTCCCTCCCTCCCTCTCCCCCTCCCCTCCCTCTCCCCTCCCCACCTCCCCCTCCCCTCAAGAATGACATGAGGGGAGAGGGAGATACAGAGATAAGTGTTAGGTGTGAAAAGGAGACATCAAAGGAGATCACGGGTTTTGTAAAATCATGAGTGGAATAGATCGGGTAGACGCACAGAATCTCTTGCCCAGAGTAGGAGAATTGTGGACCAGAGGACATGGGTTGAAGGTGAGAGGGGGTGGGGGAGATGGACAGGTGCATGGATCAATCTGGAGAAGGGTCTCGACCCGAGACGTCACCCATTCCTTCTTTCCAGAGATGCTGGCCGTCCCGCTGAGTTACTCCAGCACTTTGTACCTGTCCACATTCTCCAGAGATGCTGCCTGGCCCACTGAGGTACTCCAGCATTTTGTGTCGATCTTCACTTTTAAACCAGCATATGCAGTTCCTTGCCTCACACTTAGAAACATAGAAAATAGGTGCAGGAGTAGATCATTCGGCCCTTTGAGCCAGCACCACAATTCAATATGATCATGGCTGATCATCCACAATCAGTTCCCCGTTCCTGCTTTCTCCCCATATCCCTTGATTCCGTTAGCCCGAAGAACTAAATTTAACTCTTGAAAGCATCCAGAGAATTGGCCTCCACTGCCTTCTGAGGCAGAGAATCCCACAGATTCACAACTCTCTGGGTGGAAAATGTTCTCCTCATCTCAGTCCTAAATGGCCGACCCCTTAGTCTTAAACTGTTTGTTGCCCCTGGTTCTGGATTTCCCCAACATTGGGAAAATTTTTCCTGCATCTAGCCTGTCCAATCCCTAAAGAATTTTAATACGTAAATTCCAGTGAATACAAGCCCAGTCGACCAATTCTTTCATCATATGTAGTTTAGTTTATTGCCACGTGTACCAAGGGAGATTGCGTGCTATCCAATCAATGGAAAGACATAACATGTACCTGCTGTCTGTGCAGAGTTTGCGCGTTCTCCCCATGACTTGCGTGGGTTTTTCCGGGCGCTCCGGTTTCCTCCCACACTCCAAAGGCGTGCGGGTTTGTAGGTTAATTGGCTTAGTCCACATGTACATTGTCCCTAGTGTGTGTAGGATAGTATTTGTGTGCGGGCAATCGCTGGTCGGCGTGGACTCGGTGGGCCGAAGGGCCTGTTTCCGTGCTGTATCTCCAACAGGCGCTTGGACTTCCAACAAACACCCACTTACCTCGCCGTTAAGCTGGACAGGTCGATTACATTTCGTCAACTCCTGGCTGGTCTCCGCGACAAGGTCATGGCACGTAGCGGCCTCATCCGACGCCTGGCAGGAACAAGTTGGGGAACCAGCCCATCAACTCTTCACATCTCTGCCTTAGCTCTTGTGTATGCCCCAGCTGAGTACTGCGCACCCGTATGGAGTAGAAGTAGACACACTAGCCTGGTAGACACGAGCCTGAACAGCACCTTGCGAACCATCACTGGGTGCCTTCAACCTACTCAAGTCGAGCAGCTCCCTATACTTACAGGCATTCCGCCTGCAGGGATCCGAAGGCAAGCAGCAACTCTGGCACTATCTCGTCGTGCCCTGGACCCAGATCACCTCCTCGATCAGGCTATCAGTAGAGAGCAGAGGCCACCCCGGCTGATGTCCCGTCACCCCTTTGCTCCACATGGAAAACAACTCCTACCATCCATCTAGCCAACTGAGACAAAAGCACACTGGATAGCCACCAAGTGGTCACAGGAGTGGAAGGCAACCTCATCTCCATTACACAGCTACATCTCTTCACCAGATAAAAGCTGTCCAGGGTCTGAGCTCCCCAGAGGATCATGGGTGTAGCTCAACAGACTTGGTACTGGAGTTGGGCGTTTCAATGCCAGCATGTGGAGATGGGTGCTCCGCCAGAGCCCAATCTGTGAATGTGGAGCAGAACAACAGACAGCCAACCATGTCATCTCTGGGTGCCCGCTCTACCACCCACCAAATGGAGCTCTGTTAGGGCCTGGCAGACATTGACGCCAACAAAGACAACAACCTGGCTGCTCAGATCTACCTATTCCTTTGGTTATGTTTCGCTCGCAAGAAGAAGAAGAAGAAGCGCTCCCTGTTGGTTGAAGGCCATGGTGCAGCGTCTCTGGTCCTCTCACGGTAGCGCCCCCTCTTGGTGGGAGGCCGCGGTGCAGCGTCTCTGGTCCTCCGACTGTAACGCCCCCTGTTGGTTGAAGGAAGCGGTGCACTGCCTCTGGTCCTCCGAATGTAGCGCCCCATGTCGGTGGGAGACCGCGGTGCAGCACGTCTGGTCCTCCGACCGTTGTGCCCACTATTGGTGGGACGCCACGGTGCAGAGTCCCTGGTCCTCCAAATGTAGCGCCCCCTGTCGGTCACAGGTCGTGGTGCAGCATCTCTGTTCCTCCGACTATAGCGCCCCTGGTCGGTGGGAGGCAGCGGTGCAGCGTCTCTGGTCCTCCAACTGCTGCGCCATCTGGTGGCGGGAGGTCCAACTCCAGCTACCCTTGTCGGTCGAAGGCCGTGGTGCAGCGTCTCTGGTCCTCCGTCTGCAGCACCCTCTCACGGCGGGAGGCCGCGGCACACCGTATTTGTTCCTCCGTCTGCAGCGCCCCCTGGCGCCTGTAGGCCGCGCTGCAGCGTCTCTGGTCAGCCAGCAGCATCTCCCCCTGGCGGCGGGAGGGTTGAGTTTAGTTTATTGTCACGCGAGCTGACGTGCAGTGAAAAGCTTTTTTGTTGCTTGCAAACCAGTCAGTGGATAGACAACACATGATTACAATCAACCCGTCCGCAGTGTACGGATACGGGATAAAGAGAATAACGTTGAGTGCAAGACCTGTGTGACTCCAGCATGGAGACAAGGTTTCTTCCTGAAAAAGGTCATGAGCAGAATTAGGCCATTCGGCTGGAAAATCTGTGTATAAATTCTTATCTTTATTCATAATTTATGTGTAAAAATATATTTAATCTGAGGAGCGGGAATGCCAGGTAGCGGGAGAGCGGGGTGTAACAGCGAGAGAGAGAGGGGGCAGATGCGCGTGGGTGACGGGGAGAGACATTCTCGGCTGCTGCGCTGCTGCGCGCACACAGACCCGCACCTCATCCGCAGCCTGGATCCAACCCGGGTCCCCGGCGCTGCCGAACCATCACTGGACCGTACCCGTCCCCCCGAGTGTCCCATCCACGCCCGTGAGGCGGCCGGAGCGACCCAGGACCGACGGGACACCGGCCCGGAGCAGCGGCGGCCCCAGGCCCACAGCCAGCGCAGAGAAGAAACGTCAACCCCAGCCCAAACCCGCTCCAACTCCCGAGGAACCCGGGGACCGCCAGCCGCCCTCGCCGCCCCACCCAGTGGCCGCCGGCCAACTGCCCCGGGCGCCGGCGAAAGCCAAGCGCCAGCCATCAACGGGGATACAAAACGCTGCAGCAACTCAGCGGGACAGGCAGCATCCCCGGAGAAAAGGAATGGGTGACGTTTCGGGTCGAGACCCTTCTCCAGAGATGTCTGACCCGCTGAGCCACCGCAGCACCCCGTTGCATGACCGGCGCTCGGCCCCCGCCAGCACCGAGGTGGCCAACCGATAGCCACTGGAGAAGGCGAGAGGCACAGCCGACGGTCCGCGGCCCGCCCAGGAATAGGCCCCCAGGGAGCTGGAGCAGAGCCGAGCCGGAGATTTTCAAGAGATTTAGCTCTAGGCTAACAGAATCAAGTGATAAAGGGAAAAAGCAGGAACGGGGTACTTAGAATCCTGGATGATCAGCCATGATCATATTGAATGGCGGTGCTGGCTCGATGGGCTGAATGGCCTACTCCTGCACCTATTGTCTGTTACCTTCTCCAACTAACAATGATCTATTCTACATTTTCCTTGAACCCCATTCCCTTTGTCCTGTTTTCACTCCTTACACTTCCTTATCTCTACCTCCCATCAGACTGAAGAAGGTTCTCGACCCGAAACGTCACACATTCCCTCTCCACAGAAGCTGCCCGACCCGCTGAGTTACTCCAGCACTGTGTGACCTTCTTGCCATGATGCACGCCGCCCCCCCACGTGACTCTGCGCAATGGCAGGGTGCATGGCCGGCAGTCCCCCTCGGATTGGCGGTGACGTCAGCGCGCTAGTCGTGCAGCCCCCCCTTCGCCCCCTTGCTTCCTCACCCCCTCCCTTCTCCCCTCCCCCACCTGTCACCCCCTCACTCAACTCCCTCTCCTCCCCCCCGCTCTCCCCTCATAACCCCCTCCCCTTCTACACCCTCCTATCTGCGCCATTCACCCCCTCCCCCCCACCCTCTGCCTTCTCCCCGCTCCGTTCCCATCCCCTCCACCCCCACTTCAAGCACCAGTAATGTTCACACGTTAGTAATGTCCTGCTTGCCAGCTTGTTGACCCTCTGAGTTCCCCTCCTGCAGGGTTTATGAGACGTTGCTGTGGACGGAGAGATGGGGACATGAGCGGCCATTGAGGGTGGCCAGGGTGCCGGTGAGCCCCCTCCCCATCTGCTCAGTGTGCGGCTGAGTTTCGAGGGGCTGAGCTTTAGTGGAGGACCACATGGCGGGGCACAACAAGGAGAAGCGTTATGAGTGCCATGTGTGTGGCAAGGCCTGGCAGTACCCGAGCCTGCTGAACATCCACCGGCGGGTGCACACGGGAGAACGCCCCTTCGACTGCTCGGAGTGCGGCAAGAGCTTCTCCCGCTATGACCACCTGCAGCAGCACAACCGCGTGCACTCCAACGAGAGGCCCTTCAACTGCTCAGAATGCGGCAAGAGCTTCGCCTACTCCAGCAACCGGCTGCGGCACAACCGCGTGCACTCCAGCGAGAGGCCGTTCACCTGCTCCGACTGCGACAAAGGCTTTAAGTCGTCGCCGGACCTGAAGACGCACATGTGCCTGCACACTGGGGAACGACCCTACACCTGCAGCAATTGCGGGAAGGGCTTCACCCACTCCAGCTACCTGCTGGTGCACCAGCGCACCCACACCGGCGAGCGTCTGTACACCTGCGCCCAGTGCGGCGATGGTTTCGCCCAGTCCAGTCACCTGCTGGTGCACCAGCGAACCCACACCGGCGAGCGTCCCTACACCTGCGCCCAGTGCGGCAAGGGCTTCACCCAGTCCTGTCACCTGCTGGACCACCAGCGCACCCACACCGGCGAGCGCCCCTTCACCTGCGCCCAGTGCGGCAAGGGCTTCACCCGCTCCGGCAACCTGCTGGTGCACCAGCGCACCCACACTGGCGAGCGCCCCAATACCTGTGTCCAGTGCGGCAAGGGCTTCACCTGCTCCACCTATCTGCTGTACCACCAGCGGGTGCACACCGGCGACCGTCCCTTCCCCAGCCCGGTGTGTGGAGAGCGTTTTACCAGGACCTCCCACGCCCTGTCTCACCAGCGCGTGCACACCAGTGGCCAGCCCTATGACTGCCCGTACTGCGGCGAGGAGTTTGACAGCTCGCGGGGGTTGCGGCAGCACCGTCGGACCCGCGCCGGCGAGCAGCTGCTCCCACTGTGACAAGAGAGCATGGGGGCTGCGGGAGCAACAGTGGATACACACCAGAGGGAGACCCTTTGTGTGCGCTGAGTGTGGCAAGGGTTTCACCAGCATGTTCGGCCTGTGGCAGCACCGGTGTACCCACAGCGGGGAGCGTCCCTTCCCCTGCCCGTCCTGTGGTGAGGGCTTCACCCGCATTGACCAGCTGCTGGAGCACCGGCGAGTCCAAACCGGCCAACGCCCCTTCACAAGCCCGTTCTGTGGCAAGGCCTTTGCCCGCTCCTCCAGCCAGCTGGCACACCGCCACGTGGATAGGTAGGCGCTGTTTAGGTAAACACAAAATGCTGGAAGGAATGGGTAACGTTTTGGGTCGAGACCCGCTTCAGTCTTGACCTGAAACGTCACCCATTCATTTTCTCCATAGATGCCTGTGCCGCTGAGTTACTCCAGCACTTTGTGTCCTTTTTCTAAACCAGCATCTGCAGTTCCTTGTTTTTAAACCATTCTGGTTAACCATCTCTGCACCTTCCCCAAAGCCTCCACATCAGTCCAGTAATGGAGTGACCAGAACTGTGTGCCATACTCCAAATGCTACCTGACCAATGTCCGGTTTCGGCCCGAAACGATGCCTATTTCCTTCGCTTCCTAGATGCTGGCGCACCCGCTGACTTTCTCCAGCACTCTTTGTCAACCTTCGATTTTCCAGCATCTGCAGTTCCTTCTTGAACACAATGTCCCTTAAAGCTGCACATATATATTCCTCTCTCCTTCAACCCTTTTATCTCCTTATTTTCTCTCGCCTGTGTACCTTACTCCACTCATCTGCCGATCACCCCCTCATCTGTTAACATCGTGTCAGTGTGAAGAATGGTCCCGACCTGAAATGTCATCTCACCATGTTCTCCACAGATGCTGCCTGACCCACTGACTTACTCCAGCACTCTGTGAAAAGTCACCTATCCATGTTCTCCACAGATGCTGCCTGACCCGCTGAGTTAGTCCAGCACTCTGAAACGTCACCCATCCATGTTCTCCAGAGATGCTGCCTGACCCACTGAGTTACTCCAGCACTCTGTGAAACGTCACCAATCCATGTTCTGCACAGATGCTGCCTGACCCACTGAGTTACTCCAGCACTCTGTTAGAGCCAAAGAGTGATACTGTGTGGAAACAGGCCCTTTGGCCCAACTTGCCCGCAACGACCAAAGACTAGTCCCAGCTGCACTAGTCCCTGCTGCCTGCGTTTGGCCTCCAAACTTGTTCTATCCATGTACCTGTCTAACTGTTTCTTAAACATTGGGATAGTCCCAGCCTCAACTACCTCCCCTGACAGCTTGTTCCATGCACTCACCACCCTTTGTAAGAAAAGGTTACCCCTCAGATTCCAATTAAATCTTTTCCCCTTCACCATCAACCCATGTCCTCTGGTCCTCGACTCCCCCATTCTGAGCAAGAGATTAGAAACATAGAAAATAGGTGGAGGAGGCCATTTGGCCCTTCGAGCCAGCACCGCCATTCATTGTGATCATGGTTGATCGTCCACAATCAATAACCCGTGCCTGCCTTCATCCCCATAGTCCAGATTCTGTACATCTAACTAAATTGTGTCCCGCACAAGATTCCAGCATCTGCAGTATCTTGTGTCTCCCTCACCTATATCCACCTATCACTGCTAAAGAAAGCTCTCAACCTGAAACGTCACCCATTCCTTCTCTCTAGAGATGCTGCCTGTCCCGCTGAGTTACTCCAGCATTTTGTGTCTACCTATCACTTGCCAGGCTTTGTCCAGTCCCCATCTCTCTTTTCCAGCTTTCTCCCCCCACCCTCTCCATTCATTCTGAAGAAGGGTCCTGACTCAAAACGTCGTCTGTCCATTCCCTCTAAAGCAGTGGAGGAACTCAGTGAGTCAGGCCGCATCTGTAGAGGGAAGGGAATCTAAGGCAACTACTCCCACCTCTCCTTTCCAACTTTCTCCACCCCCCCCACATCAAGCAGTCTGAAGAAGGGTCCTGACCTAGAATGTTGCCTGTCCATGCTCTACAGACGTGCAAGTTACTCCAGGAGATCTCTCTTTCTAAACCAGCATCGGCTGTTCCTTCTTTACATATGTGAAGAGGAAAAAAATAGTTAAGTTGGACTCTTGAAGACTGAAAAGGGTGAATTTATTATGGGGAACAAGGAAATGGCAGATGAGCTGAGCAGGTACTTTGGATCCGTCTTCACTAAGAAGGACACAAACAATCTTCCTGATGTACCAGTGGCCAGAGGATCTAGGGTGACGGAGGAACTGAAGGAAATCCGCATTAGGCAGAAAATGGTGTTGGGTAGACTGATGGGACTGAAGGCTGATAAATCCCCAGGGCCTGATGGTCTGCATCCCAGGGTACTTAAGGAAGTGGCTCTAGAAATCTTGGACGCATTGGTTATAATTTTCCAATGTTCTATAGATTCAGGATCAGTTCCTGTGGATTGGAGGGTGGCTAATGTTATGCCACTTTTTAAGAAAGGTGGGAGGGAGAAAACGGAATTATAGATGTTAGCCCAGGGGTGGGTAACCTTTTCATGTTGGAATGCCGCATTAAGTTAGCTGTAATCTAATGCCACATCCATGAAACTTCAATTAGATATAGTTCAAAATGTACTTTATTTTGTATAAATCCAACTACTATGTACTAACTTCAAGAAAATGAAAGAAACTTGTTAATTCTAAAGCTAACTAACCTTTTGATGACTTTGTTGTGACTGCTTTTTGTGGGAAAGCATTTGAATATTTGGTTGCAACATGGAGGTACACAGTTTCAGCTGATCTTCTAGATGGGTATCCGTCATTTGTGACCTTAAGGGCGTCTTGATTTGGGTTAGATAGAAGAACGTAGATTCGCAGCAATAAGTGGTTGAAAAGCAAGAAAGCATTTTTCGTGCATGTTGCCGAAGACGTGGGTATTCTATTGCATTTTTCCATATTTCAATCGGATCTTTCAGCGTCAAATAAGGACTTAAAAATGTCATCTTCTGAGAGCTCAATCAATTCCATCTGTAGTTTTATAGGAGCCTTGGAGACAACAACAAGGTGAAGTTGAAATGCTAATTTGAATGCTAAAAAATGCTAATTTTGTTGAATCTTCATTTAAATGGTATTTTAAATACGTTCATCTAAAGATTAAAATAAAAATAATAAAAGACGGACAAAAACATATTAATAAAAATAAAAGGATTTGTTCTACAAAATTTGGATTCATTCAAAAGGCTGCACTTAATGGCCTAGAAGGCCGCATGTGGCCTTAAGGCCGCAGGTTCCCCACCCCTGCGTTAGCCTGACATCGGTGGTGGGGAAGATGCTGGAGTCACTTATTTACAAAGGGGAAATCATGCTTGACTAATCTTCTGGAATTTTTTGAGGATGTACTAGGAAAATGGACAAGGGAGAGCCAGTGGATGTAGTGTACCTGGACTTTCAGAAAGCATTTGATAAGGTCCCACAAAGGAGATTAGTGGCAAATTTAGGGCACATGGTATTGGGGGTAGAGTGCTGACATGGATAGAAAATTGGTTGGCAGACAGGAAACAAAGAGTAGGGATTAACCAGTCCCTTTCAGAATGGCAGGCAGTGACTAGTGGGGTACCGCAAGGCTCGGTGCTGGGACCTAATTTATTTACAATACTAGACTAAGTGGGAGCCGTTGGGTCCCAGCATCACACGGGAGGGCTGGTCACCAAAAGCAATATTCCAGCTCTCCACCAATTCCAATATTGATGGCCAGTGGGGGAGGGGGGAGGCTTTCTGTTGCGCTAGTATGGGTGTTGTGGGCTGAAGGTACTGGTTTCCAGAGAGCTAGTATAGACATTGTGGCCGAATAGATTCTTGGGCTGGCGGCTCATTCACTGAGGCCTGGCAGTACAGTCACTCGGACCTGCCAGGCTGGCAGCTGAGAAACTGCCAGAAATTCTGCCCAAAACAGGTGACAGACTATGTGAGAGAGAAGGGGGAGAGGGTGGACTGAATGGATTATTGGGCTGGCAGTTCAATGAGTCATGGCTGGTGGGCTGGCAGTTCACTTACTCACGGCTGGTGGGCTGGCAGTGCAGTCACTCACGCCTGGTACGCTGGCAGTTCACTCAGTCACCCCTCCTCCCTTCACCCCCCCCCCACTTTGCTCCTTGCCATTCCCCTCCCCCCCACGCATTCAGTGCATCTCCCCACAACCTCCCCCCATGCACTCTTAGTGGCTCTCCCTCAGAGCAGCCATTCCTGCCTAATAGGCTCCCATTGTGATGAAGAACACACAGGCATCAAAAGTGCAAAAAGGATTTATTAAAGTTTTAAATGTGAATCTCTTAAAATATAAGAACAATTTCAATGTTAAAGATGAGAATTATTAAGTTCTTTCTTGTCGTGTCTCTAGTTGTGTTCTGCTGCTCACTGCCTCTTGATGACTATTTCCTGTTGATAAAAAGAGACAATTTTAATATAGAGAAATTCAGCGGTCAAATTTTAAGAAAGAAAATCTGAGAATTTATCTCAGAAGTCATCATTCAACGAAGCATGCTTTTAATGACAACATTCTTGGTCGATGTTCCATCCTTCAGGAAAACTTTGACATTTCCCTTTATCTTTCCTCGGCTAAGAGCCACATATAGTTGTCCATGCTGAAATACCGGTTTGTCGAGGTAGATCAACACCTTCTGCATTGTTTGTCCTTGTGCTTTATGGATAGTCATAGCAAAACTTGATTGAATGGGGAATTGGGTCCGCTGAAGGGGGAACGTCTTCACCTTCTGTCAAAATGAGTGCTATCTTGGGAATGAGAACAATATCATCTTTGAAGGCTCCCATGTTGATTCTTGCAACGATCAGATTATTGTCTAGTTTCTTCCACAATCATCCTCGTTCCAATGCATAGCTTTGGCGGCTCCAAGTTTCTCATTAATATGATTGGAGATCCTTTTTGCAACTCCAATTTGTGTGGTGGTAATCCAGAGAGCTTGAGTGAATCGGGGAATCCTGTTGGGAAGTGAGGATCATGAGTTCCCTCAGTGACAGCATTGAAAGAAAAGTACTCCTTAACGATTCCAGGGAAGCGTCTGATGCATGTAGAATTGATGCGTCTCATGGTATCATTGTGAGGAACCAAGATACAATTGTTGGAGAATAATTCTGCAGGATTGTCAAATGTGGGATAGATGAAGTCAATACAATCCTCCAGTGTTTTTGCTGATAGAAGCATGTCTTGTGGGATTTCAATTTCATCGTCTTCAGTCTTTAAAATCTTGTCTTCAACTTTCAACAAAAATTGAGAATAGTCGGCTTCTCCCTCTGTCAATCGCATATTGTGTGCAATTGAAACTTGGTGAAAAGTTTCCTGAAGTAGGATTTCTTGATGCATGATGGGTAAAAGGTCAGCAAGCATCACTCCATGCATGATGGGTAGGAGGTCAGGAATCATCACTCTGTGCATGATGGGTAAAAGGTCAGGAAGCATCAGTCCGTGCATACTGGGTGGAAGGTCAGCAAGCATCAATCCGTGCATGATGGGTGGAAGGTCAGGCAGCATCACTCCATGCATGATGGGTGGAAGGTCAGCAAGCATCACTCTATGCATGATGGGTGGAAGGTCAGCAAGCATCACCCCGTACATGCTGGGTGGAAGGTCAGCAAGCATCACACCGTGCATGATGGGTGCACGGTCAGCAAACATCATTCTGTGCATGATGGGTAGATGGTCAGCAAGCATCAGTCCGTGCATGATGGGTGGAAGGTCAGCAAGCATCACCATGCATGATGGGTGGAAGGTCAGGAAGGATCAGTCCGTGCATGATGGGTGGAAGGTCAGGAAGCATCACTCCGTGCACGATGGGTGGAAGGTCAGGAAGCATCACTCTTTGCATGATGGGTGGAAGGTCAGCAAGCATAACTCCGCCCATGATGGGTGGAAGGTCAGCAAGCATCACTCCGTGCATGATAGGTGGAAGGTCAGCAAGCATCGTGCAAGCATCGTGCATCAGATCTCTCCAGCCTGCCCCCATCCCTCCACCCTCTCACAATGCCAACTTTGCCCTCCTCAACACCCGGTCGCTTAACAACAAAGCCCTTGCCCTCCATGAACTAATCCTTGACAACACTCTTGACTTCCTTCTGCTCACTGAAACCTGGCAACAACCCAATGTCTTCTTCTCCCTCAACCAAGCATCCCCATCTGGGTTTAATTATATTTCCAAACCCCGCCCCTCCCGCCATGGAGGCGGCCTCGCTGTTATTTTCAACCAGAACTTTCCTATCGTTGAACTCCCCCTCCCCCCAGTAGCATCATTTGAATTCCTTGCCTTCAAAGCCCTTTCGTCCATGACAGTCAACCTCATTTACCGGCCACCTAAACCAAACCCCTCCTTCCTATCTGATTTCACTGAATTCCTCACACTTGTCTCATCTCTCACCACACGTCTGCTGCTACTTGGTGACTTAAACATTCATATGGACTCCCCCACCTGCAAGCTCGCATCTGAATTCGCTTTTCTACTTGACAACTTCTCTCTCACTCAGCACGTCACCTTTCCCACTGGTCTGCTCCACAAATCAACCGGTACTCGACCTCCATCCATGCCTCTTCCCCCTCTCAGATCATAAGCTCATACGGTTCACCATCCCTTCTCCGACACCTCGCCCCCGCTTCCTCCGAGAAATCACCTTCCGTAATCTAAAATCTATCGATCCTCACCATCTCTCTGACCTGCTCTCCACCACTCTCCCCCTGGACTCAACCCACATCTCACCTGATGATCTCACAAACCATCTCAATTCCACCTTGTCTACCTCCCTTAACACTCTGGCTCCCTCCAAAACAAGAACCGTAACTTTTAATAAATCTTCACCCTGGTACACACCTGCACTTCGTAAGCTGAAACAGATTGGTCGCCGATTTGAACGACTCATAAAGAAATCACCTCTCACAGTCCAGCATGAAGCTTACAAACTCCACCTCACTGCCTACAAAGATGCCCTCATTGCTGCTAAATCTGCATACCTCTCCTCCATATTCACTGACCCCTGCCTAAACCACAGAACCCTCTTCTCCACAGTCTGCAACCTCCTCAAGCCTCGAGCCATCACTCTCCCTACCTCCACTCCGGATCTCTGCAACTCATTCCTCCACTTTTTTGCTGATAAAATTAGCACCATCTATCAATCCCTATCCCCTGTACCCGACTCCCCAGCATCTACTCCACCACCTACCAAGGCCCCTCCTTTCAACATCTCCGCTGATCTCCATATCCCTCCCCCTCACTGCTTCCTCTCCCAGTTTGACCCGGTCACCCCTACTGAAATCTCCAAACTCATCAGCGCTTCCAAACCCACTACCTGCTCCCTTGACCCTCTCCCCACTCCCCTGCTGTAGTCCTGCCTCCCTGCTCTCTGCCCCTACCTCACTAATCTTTTCAACTCCTCATTGTCCCAAGGAATTGTCCCCTCTGCTTTCAAAACTGCTGCTGTCACACCAATCTTAAAGAAACCTGGTCTTGATCCCTCCTCTCTCATTAACTACCGCCCCATCTCAAACCTCCCCTTTCTTTCAAAAACCCTGGAGCGCATCGTCGCGTCACAACTTCATTCCCACCTCCTCACGTATAACCTATTCGAACCCTTCCAATCTGGCTTTCGCCCCCTCCATAGCACAGAAACTGCTCTCTTCAAAGTCCTCAATGACCTCCTTACCTCTGCTGACTCTGGCTCCCTCAATATCCTCATCCTCCTCGACCTGAGTGCAGCCTTCGATACCGTCAACCACAACATCCTGCTCACCAGACATAGGGACCTTGGCATTGAAGGTTCTGCACTCAGCTGGTTCCGTTCTTACCTTTCCAACCGATCCCACTTCATCTCTCTCCATAACCACACCTCTGCCACAGCCACTGTCACTCAAGGCGTTCCCCAAGGCTCCGTTCTTGGTCCCCTCCTCTTCATCATCTACATCCTCCCCCTTGGTCATATACTCCGTCACTTCAAACTGGACTTCCACTGCTATGCTGATGACACCCAGATCTATCTCAGCACCAAGTCCCCCCACCACCCCCCTCTCTCCCATATCAACTCCTGCCTATCAGCCATCAAATCTTGGATGCAACTCAACTTCCTTAAATTAAACAGTAGCAAAACAGAATTTCTCATTGGCTCCAAATCAACACTCACTAAAATTAACAACCCCACTCTCACTATCGACGGCACCACTGTCTCCCCATCTCATCAGGCACGCAACCTTGGCGTGATCCTTGACTCAACCCTCTCCCTTGAGCCTCACATCCGCCATGTTGTCAAAACATCATTTTTTCACCTCCGCAACATTGCAAAAATCAGATCGTCTCTCACACCCCCCGCTGCTGAAAGACTCATCCATGCCTTCATCTCCTCCCGACTGGACTACTGTAACTCTCTTCTTTTCGGAATCAATTCCAGCAGCATCAAACGACTCCAACTGGTCCAAAATGCATCCGCTCGACTCATTACCCACACCAAATCCTGGCACCACATCACCCCAGTTCTCAAAGAACTTCACTGGCTTCCCATTTCCCACCGGATCACCTACAAAATCCTGGTCCTCACCTACAAAGCCCTCAACAACCTGGCCCCCCCTTATCTCATTGACCTCCTCTCCCCCTACCAACCCTCACGGTCCCTCAGATCCACATCAGCTGGTCTCCTCTCCACTCCGAAATCAAACCTCTGCACCTTTGGAGGCAGAGCCTTCTCCAGGGCAGCTCCCAGGCTCTGGAATTCCCTCCCACAACCGGTCCGAAATTCTGAGTCCCTCACCATCTTCCAGTCCCGCCTCAAGACCCATCTCTTCACCTCTGCATACCCTTAGTTCCATGTTCCCCTCCCCTCTGTCTTACTGCTCTATTTTGTTTTGTTTATTCCTGACTCTCAATTGTAAAGCGACTTTGAGTCCTGAAAAGCGCTATATAAATAAAATCTATTATTATTATTATTATGATGAGTGGAAAGTCAGCAAGCATCACTCTAAGCATGATGGATGGAAGGTCAGCAAACATTACTCTGTGCATGATGGGTGGAAGGTCAGGAAGCATCGTGCATGAAGGGTGGAAGGTCAGCAAGCATCACTCTATGCATGATGGGTGGAAGGTCATCAATCATCACTCTGTGCATGATGGGTGGAAGGTCAGGAAGCATCACTGCATGATGGGTGGAAGGTCAGCAAGCATCACTCCATGCAGGGTCTGAAGAAGGGTTTCGGCCCGAAACGTTACCTATTTCCTTCGCTCCATAGATGCTGCTGCACCCGCTGAGTTTCTCCAGCATTTTTGTGTACCATCACTCTATGCATGATGGGTGGAAGGTTAGCAAGCATCATTCTATGCATGATGGGTAGAAGCTCAGCAAGCATCAGTCCGTGCATGTTGGGTGGAAGGTCAGCAAGCATCACTCCATGCATGATGGGTGGAACGTCAGCAAGCATTACTCCATGCATGATGGGTGGAAGGTCCGCATGCATCACTCCATGCATGATGGGTGGAAGGTCAGGAAGGATTAGTCCGTGCATGATGGGTGAAAGGTCAGGAAGCATCATGCATGATGGGTGGAAGGGCAGCAAGCATCACTCCATGCATGATGGGTGGAAGGTCAGGTAGCATCACTCTATGCATGATGGGTGGAAGGTCAGCAAGCATCACTCCATGCATGATGGGTGGAAGGTCAGCACGCATCACTCCGTGCATGATTGATGGAAGGTCAGGAAGTTTCGTGCATTATGGGTGGAAGGTCAGCAAGCATCACTCTATGCATGATGGGTGGAAGGTCAGCAAGCATCATTCCATGCATGATGGGTGGAAGGTCAGGAAGCATCGTGCATGATGGGTGGAGGGTCAGCAAGCATCTAGGCATGATGGGTGGAAGGTCAGGAAGCATCACTCTATGCATCATGGATGGAAGGTCAGCAAGCATCACTCTATGCATGATGGGTGGAAGGTCAGCAAGCATCACTCTGCATGATGGGTGGAAGGTCAGCAAGCATCACTCCGTGCATGTTGGGTGGAAGGTCAGCAAGCATCGTGCATGATGGGTAGAAAATCAGCAAGCATCACTCTGTGCATGATGGGTGAAAGGTCAGCAAGCATCACTCCATGCATGATGGGTGGAAGGTCAGCAAGCATCACTCCGGGCATGATGGGTGGAAGGTCAGCAATTATCATTCTATGCATGAAGAAGGGTTTCGGCCCGAAACGTTACCTATTTCCTTCGCTCCATAGATGCTGCTGCACCCGCTGAGTTTCTCCAGCATTTTTGTGTACCTTCGATTTTCCAGCATCTGCAGTTCCTTCTTTAACACAACATCATTCTATGCATGATGGGTAGAAGGTCAGCAAGCATCACCGTGCATGATGGGTGGAATGTCAGCAAGCATCACTCAGTGCATGATGGGTGGAAGGTCAGGAAGCATCACTCCGTGCATGATGGGTGGAGAATCAGGAAGCATCACTCCATGCATGATGGGTGGAGAAGCAGGAAGCATCACTCCGTGCATGATGGGTGGAAGGTCAGGAAGGATCAGTCCATGCATGATGGGTGGAAGGTCTGGAAGGATCAGTCCGTGCATGATGGGTGGAAGGTCATCAAGCATCTCTCTATGCATGATGAGTGGAAGGTCAACACGCATCACTCCGTGCACGATGGGTGGAAGATCAGCAAGCATCACTCCGTGCATGATGGGTGGAAGGTCAGCACGCATCACTCCGTGCATGATGGATGGAAGGTCATGAAGCGTCGTGCATGATGGGTGGAAGGTCAGCAAGCATCACTCTATGCATGATAGGTGGAAGATCAGCAAGCATCACTCCGTGCATGATGGATGGAAGGTCAGGAAGCATCGGGCATGATGGGTGGAAGGTCAGCAAACATCACTATGCATGATGCGTGGAAGGTCAGCAAGTATCACTCTATGCATGATGGATGGAAGGTCAGCAAGCATCACTCTATGCATGATGGGTGGAAGGTCAGCAAGCATCACTATGCATGATACGTGGAAGGTCAGTAAGTATCACTCTATGCATGATGGATGGAAGGTCAGCAAGCATCACTCCATGCATGATGGGTGGAAGGTCATCAAGCATCACTCCGTGCATGATGGGTGAAAGGTCATCAAGCATCACTCCATGCATGATGGGTGGAAGGTCAGCTAGCATCACTCCGGGCATGATGGGTGGAAGGTCAGCAATTATCATTCTATGCATGATGGGTAGAAGGTCAGCAAGCTTCATTCCATGCATGATAGGTGGAAGGTCAGCAAGCATCACTCCGTGCATGATGGGTGGAAGGTCAGCAAGCATCACTCCGTGCATGATGGGTGAAAGGTCAGGAAGCATCACTCCATGCATGAGGGGTGGAAGGTCAGCAAGCATCACTCTATGCATGATGGGTGGAAGATCAGCAAGCATCACTCCGTGCATGATGGACTGCAGGTCAGGAAGCATCGTGCATGATGGGTGGAAGGTCAGCAAGCATCACTATGCATGATGCGTGGAAGGTCAGCAAGTATCACTCTATGCATGATGGATGGAAGGTCAGCAAGCACTCTATGCATGATGGGTGGAAGGTCAGCAAGCATCACTATGCATGATGGGTGGAAAGTCAGCAAGCATCACTCCGTGCATGTTGGGTGGAAGGTCAGCAAGCATCGTGCATGATGGGTAGATAATCAGCAAGCATCACTCCATGCATGATGGATGGAAGGTCATCAAGCATCACTCCGTGCATGATGGGTGAAAGGTCATCAAGCATCACTCCATGCATGATGGGTGGAAGGTCAGCAAGCATCACTCCGGGCATGATGGGTGGAAAATCAGCAAGCATCACTCCGTGTATGATGGGTGGAAGGTCAGCAAGCATCACTCCGTGTATGATGGGTGGAAGGTCAGGAAGCATCACTCCATGCATGATGGGTGGAAGGTCAGCAAGCATCACTCCATGCATGATGGGTGGAAAATCAGCAAGCATCACTCCGTGTATGATGGGTGGAAGGTCAGCAAGCATCACTATGTGCATGAAGGGTAGAAGGTCAGCAAGCATCACTATGCATGATGTGTGGAAGGTCAGGAAGCATCACTCCATGCATGATGGGAGGAAGGTCAGCAAGCATCGTGCACAGGGGCTGCCAACTCACGCTTTCAGCGCGAGAATCACGCCTTGGAGCCAATTCTCACGCCCATGACCGAGTTCTCACGCTGAGTTCAGTCCCTACGCAGTTTGTCCCTTTGCGCCGCGTGCCAGCGCGATCTGTCCGGTCTGGGGAAGCGTGTCAGTTGGCGGCTGTGAGTGACGTCGCGTTCCTTCTCTTCTCTTCTCTTTTGGTGGAATGTGCAGCTGCCGACAACATGAAGCAGCCGGAGATGAAACTAACCCGGTGAATCATTTGTAAAACATGGGGTGGGATGGGGGGGGGTAACACGGCCCGTAACCCGAAAAACCGCGTATTGTCTTTCAAATCGTTTTGGCGGGGTCGGGGCAGGCGAGCCGACTTGAGAACTGCGGCCTGTCCCTGGGACGCGAGCTGACCTGGGAACGGCAGCCAGTCCGTCCCTGGGACGCGAGCTGACCTGGGAACGGCAGGCAGTCCGTCCCTGGGACGGGAGCTGACCTGGGAACGGCAGCTAGTCTGTCCCTGGGACGCGAGCTGACCTGGGAACGGCAGCCAGTCCGTCCCTGGGACGCGAGCTGACCTGAGAACTGCGGCCTGTCCCTGGGACGGGAGCTGACTTGGGAACGGCAGCCAGTCCGTCCCTGGGCGCGCAGAATGCCAACTTGATCAGTATGGACAAATTGGGCCCAAGGAAGAGAGAGGGAGGAGAGAAGGGGAGAGAGAGGGGTGGTAAAAGAGGGGATAGAGGGAGAGAAGGGGGAAAGAGAGAAATGGGGGAAAGAGGGAGAGAGGAGGGCAAAGAGAAAGAGGAGGTAGAGACAGGAGAAAGAGGGGAGCGAGGGTAGAGGGGAGAGAAAGAGAGGAGGAGAGAGAGGGGGAGAAAGAGGGGAGAGTGTGTGAGGAGAGAGAGCAAGAGGGGGAGAGAGAGCGAGAGAGGGAGATAGAGGGGGAGATAGAGAAGGAGGGGAAAGAGAGAGGAGAGAGTGAGTTAGGGGAAAGAGAAGGGAGAGGGAGTTAGGGGAAGGAGAAGGGGAGAGAGAGAGGGGAGGGTGGAGAGAGGAGGCGAGAGGGAGGGGGGAGTGATGTGGGAGGGAGAGAGGGGGAAGAGAGAGGAGGAGGCGAGAGAGGGGGAGAGAAGAGCGGGAAAGGGAGAGGGAGTGAGAGGAGATAGAGCAGAGAGAGGGGAGAGAGAGAGGGAGGGGAGATGGGGAAGAGAGAGGGGGTGAGAGGAGAGAGCGGAAGAGGGGAGAGAGAGGGTGGAGAGTGAGGTGGGAGGGAGAGAGGGGAGACAGAGTGGGGGAGAGAGAAGGGGGAGAGTGACGTGGGAGGGAGAGAGAGAAAGAGAGAGGAGAGGGAGTGGGGGAGAGAGAGGGGGGAGATATGGGGATATAGAGGCAGGGCTGCCAACTCCCATGCATTGAGCATGAGAATCACGCATTTGCCAAATTCTCACGCAGATCACAAATTTCTCACGCTCTGTCGTGAGAAATTCTGTGACCAACGAAAATTTCAAAACTAATATCAACTGCATGGGCCACGGGAGTTGGAAGCAGAAGCAGCAGCGGGGACAGATGGGGAGCGCGGATGGCGAGTGTTTTCTGGGATGGCGAGTGTTTGTTCGGCTGGCGAGTTGCTCATTGCAACTCCGGCCATGGAGCAGCCTCAGTGCAAGAGTCCCGGGGCGTCGGAAGCGTTGCGCCGCTGCCGTGAGAGTCTCTGCCAAATTCGCACTGGTGACCAGCATGGATCAGGCTGCGGCTCGGTGCATCCTGGAGGACAACCAATGGCTGCTGGAAGTAAGTACCAAGCACTGGGTAGAAACGGTGGAAGATAGTGGACTTCAAATGGGAGTGGTTGGAGAAAGCACCCTGCTTGCATGCTAGATTTCACTGTAACTGCAGGTTAAATGCTCCCAATGTTAGGGGAGTTCAGAACCAGGGGTCACAGTTTAAGAATAAAGGGCAGGCCAGTTAGGACTGAGATGAAGACAAACTTTCTTCACCAGAGAGTTCTGAATCTGTGGAATTCTCTGCCACAGAAGGCAGTGCAGGCCAATTCACTGGATGTTTTTCAGGGAGAATTACATTTAGTTCTTGGGGCTATCGAAATCAAGGGATATGGGGGGAAAAAACGGAAAGAGGTACTGATTTTAGATGAATAGCCATGATCATATTGAATGGCAGTGCTGGCTCGAAAGGCCGAATGGCCTGTTCCTGCACCTATGTTCTATGTTTCTATGCTTGAGTATATGGCAATAAAACACAATCACTTGATTTCGAAGCATTCATGCATGGTGGAGGTATAATGTCATAGAGTGATACAATGTGAAAACAGGCCCTTCGGCCCAACTTGCCCACACCCACCAACATGTCCCAGTTACGCTACCTGCTTTTGGTCCATACCTCCAAACCTGCCCTATCCATGTATCTGTCTAATTGTTTCTTAAATGTTGGGATGGTCCCTGCCTCAACTACCTCCTCTGGCAGCTTGTTCCATACACCCACCACCCATTGTGTGGAATAAGTTACCCCTTAAAAAGTTACATCTTAAAAATAATACAAAAAACATTGAAATCATACTTCTACATTGCACTAAAACATAATTTTAATACATACAATTTCAAAAAGTCCCTACCCTGGGAGGGGGGACACCCCACTTCCACACCCTCTCCCCACTCGGTTGCTCCACTCACTCACCGGGTACCCCCAAAGCCAGTGATCAGTGATCGCTCAGCCTCCCCACTTTCAAAAACGCTCCGCGGTCCCTGGTTCAGATGGAGAACACTGCCAGATGTGAGCGGGGAACTGAGGCCAGTTGTCCATGATGTCTGGATCCCAATGCTCAGCGTTCATGTTTTGGAGTCGGCTAATGTTATTGATTTGTAATTTGCCTGATTTGTAATTAATTGACAAAACCTTAATTTATGAATCTGGAATATCCAGGGGGACGGGATAAGTGGAATATTAAAATGACATGCAAGGTGTCAGGCTGTCTGTCACAACATACAGCCCCGTTAACCCTTTATTTCCTTCAGTTAAATATTGGGAAGGTAGCACTATTGCAATTTGCCACTCAACTATTATGTTTGTTTACCTCACTGACTATTTCCATGTATCAGTCTAATTGTTTACCAGCCCCCCCACCAATTCCTTTGACAGGTTGAATAGAAATGTCCCCAATCTCGTTGTTTTATTAATTGAACACGTAGATGAACATCCTCAAGGAGTGTAATCAGATGGAAAATGATTCAGATGGGATATTTAAGAGCTTGTTCAAAGGGGAATATTTTACAAGATTGACAGAGATACTTGCAGGGGAATGCGATAGGAGATTATTATTTGTCTTTAGTTTTAGCTTGAACCAGGACATCTGAAGATTCAAAGTTAAATATAGTAATTGTGCTGATACTGACCCCAACCAACCACGTAATGAATAGCATCCATTCCGGAGGTTTTACTTTTAAGATGCCATTTAAACTTCACTTGGATTTCAATCACTTTCATCACTAAACGTAATTGGGAATGGGGAGCATTGGAACAAAAATTTGTCCTCTGTACATATTAACTGTAATATAATAATGTATGCATGTTGGTAGGTGCAATCAAAACAAAGATCTTTTTTATCATTGTTGTGTTATGAATACCACAGAAAATATTATGTACTCTCAAGATCACATTTAATTGAATAATATTGCTTAAATATATAGTTATTGGACTTTGCATCCCGGAAAAGTCCCAGCTGAGAGGAAGACAGCAAAATACTGAAAATATTGGTGGTGAAAATGACTTCAGGAGTTTGTGAGGAAAATGAAAGAAATGCTACAGAATACATACAGCTGAGTGAGTATAATTTTATGGATGAGAAATTGTGTTCAGCCAATTGATGACTTATTTGACAAAGTAATTAGCATGTTAGATAACAAGGAAGCCAATGGATGTAGCAAATTTTGTTATACATAATTTGGTCTGTGAAGTGCCCCATAAAAGATTACTGTATTAGATAAGCACCTGTGGAATTCTTTGCCTCAGAGGGTGGTGGAGGCAGGTTCTCTGGATGCTTTCAAGAGAGAGCTAGATAGGGCTTTTCAAAGTAGCTGTGTCAGGGGATATGGGGAGAAGGCAGAAATGGGGTACTGATTGGGGATGATCAGCCATGATCACATTGAATGGCGTACTCTGCACCAATTGTCTATTGTCTGTGGACTTGAGCGTAATAGGTTAAGTCCAGGGGGTCAGATATGGGGCTTTTTATTTATTTTTTTATTTATTTTTATTAGAAGTAAGTACAATTGTATACAATCATATTTTCATAATGCATATTACGTACAGCTTCTTATTTTTATAATAAAGGAGAAAAAGAAAAAGAAGTTAGATAATGAAAAATAGAAAAATGTGAGATATATAGTGTGCGAAAAAGGAAAATAGAGTGAAAGAAGAAAGTTAAGAAATAGAAAATAGAAAAAAGAAAATAAATGAAGAAAAAGAAAGAGAAAGAAAAAAAGAAGTAGGGAGATCTTATTTATAATCTTGACCATCCCTCGCCCAGTCACGAGTTAGCTTTTACAATTGTGTTGCACCACATGATTCCAAAAAGACGACAAATGGAGACCAACTCGTTGTGAATTGGTCAAATTTATCTATTAGGCGGAATCGCATTTCCTCAAGATGTGTGGTGTCCAACATACTTGCAATCCACATTTTAAGCGTTGGTATTGGTGTATTTTTCCAAAATTTCAATATTAATTTATTGAATGATGGGTGGAAGGTCAGCTAGCATCACCGCGCATGATGGGTGGAAGGTCAGGAAGCATCACTCTATGCATGATGGATGGAAGGTCAGCAAGCATCACTCTATGCATGATGGGTGGAAGGTCAGCAGGCATCACTCTATGCATGATGGGTGGAAGGTCAGCAAGCATCACTCCGTGCATGATGGGTGGAAGGTCAGCAAGCATCGTGCATGTTGGGTAGAAGGTCAGCAAGCATCACTCCGTGCATGGTGGGTGGAAGGTCAGCAAGCATCACTCCGTGCATGATGGGTGGAAAGTCAGCAAGCATCACTCTGCATGATGGGTGGAAGGTCATCAAGCATCACTCTCTCCATGATGGGTGGAAGGTCAGGAAGCATCACTCTCTGCATGATGTGTGGAAGGTCAGGAAGCATCAAGCATGATGGGTGGAAGGTCAGGAAGCATCACTCCATGCATGATGGGTGGAAGGTCCGGAAGCATCACTCCATGCCTGATGGGTGGAAGGTCAGGAAGGATCAGTCCGTGCATGATGGGTGGAAGGTCAGGAAGCATAATGCATGATGGGTGGAAGGTTAGCAAGCATCACTCCTTGCATGATGGGTGGAAGGCCAGCAAGCATCACTATGCATGATGGGTGGAAGGTCAGCAAGCATCATGATGGGTGGAAGGTCAGCAAGCAATTCGTGCATGAAGGGTGCAAGGTCAGCAAGCATCGTGCATGATGGGTAGGTCAGCAAGCATCAATCCGTGCATGATGGGTGGAAGGTCAGCAAGCATCACTCCATGCATGATGGGTGGAAGGTGAGCAAACATCACTCCGTGCATGATGGGTGAAAGGTCATCAAGCATTACTCTATGCATGATGGGTGGAAGGTCAAGAAGGATCACTCTGTGCATGATGGGTGGAAGGTCAGGAAGCATCACTATGCATGATGGGTGGAAGGTCGGGAAACATCACTCTATGCACGATGGGTGGAAGGTCAGCAAGCATCACTCCGTGCATGATGGGTGGAAGGTCAGCAAGCATCATTCTATGCATGATGGGTAGAAGGTCAGCAAGCATCACTCCGTGCTTGATGGGTGGAAGATCATGAAGCATCATGCATGATTGGTGGAAGGTCAGGAAGCATCACTCCGTGCATGATGGGTGGAAGGTCATCAAGCATCACTCTGCATGATGGGTAGAAGGTTGCAAATCTCTTTCATTTAACACGAATTGTGAACACAAAAGGCTGTGGAGGTCGTCAATGGATCGTTTTAAGGCAGAGATAGATAGAATTCAATTTTTTTTTTAAATCACAAGTACGTAAGAAGGAAATATAGATGCTGGTTTAAACCGATGATAGACAAAATGCTGGAGTAACTCAGCGGGACACATTTAGTTCAGGGCTACCTTCCGTTCCAAAGATAATCCATTCTGCTTTTGGTATCAGTAAAGATTTCAAAAATTTCAATCCAAAACTTTTGAATTTTTGTACAAAAAACAAATGAGTGCGCTATAATAGCTTCTTGAGACTGACATTTATCGCAGATAGGTGATACGTTGGGATTTTTTTTACAAATTTTGGTTTTTGAGTAATATAATCTGTGTAAAATTTTGAATTGTATTAAAGTGTGACTTACATTAATCGAGCATTTGTGCACATTTAATAAATATTCATTCCACCTCTCCTTTGAAATTTTAATAGCTAATTCTTGTTCCCAGTCTCTTCTAATACCTTCCGTAGTTGGTATTTCTACGTTTAAAATAATATTATACAAATAAGATATTAAGTTTGCTGAATCGACTTTTATCTGCATTGCTTCATAATAATCTTTTGTATATTTTTTCAGATAATCACATATTTGGAAATATTTAAAGTATTGATTGTTTCGCAGATTATATTTTTGTTGTAATTGTTTGAATGATAGTAATTTTCCAGTTTCATACAAGTCTCCGAGCGTTTTAATTCCTAATCTTTCCCATTGTGTAAATGATTTGTCTATGATGGAGGGTTTAAACAAAGGGTTATTAGCTATTGGCGATAAAAGCGATAGATTTCTTAATTTTAAATTATGTTTTATTTGTTTCCAATTGTACTATGTATAATTGGATTTTTGTTATCATTTATGTTATTCAACTTCATTGGTGAGAGGAGGATCGCTCCAATATTACAAGAGGAGCAGTCCTCTCTCTCCATTATAATCCAATCCACCTGCTGGGCAGAGTTGTCCATCAGTTGAATCATATTTTTAATATTTACTGACCAATAATAGTACATAAAGTTAGGGAGTGCTAAGCCACCTAATACTTTAGGCTTGTTCAAATGTGTTCTTTGTATTCTATGGGATTTATAATCCCATGTAAAATTTGTAATGTCTGAATGCAATTTTTTTTAAACATTTTTGGTAGTTCTATAGGAATTGATTGGAATAGGTATAGAATTTGTGGTAAAAAATCATTTTTATTGCATTTATTCGGCCTATTAAAGACATCGGAAGCGTTTAATTAAGGTATTTAATTTCTTAAGTAGAGGATTATAATTTGCTTTGAACATGCCTTGATATTTTCTGGTAATTTCAAAACCCAAGTATTTAATTTTTTCTGTAGCTATTTTAAAAGGGAATTTTAAGAGGTGTGTTGAGTCTTTCGGTTTTATTGACATAATTTCACTTTTATTCCAATTTATTCTGTATCCAGAGAAGGATCCGAAGTCCTCAATTAAATTTAATATGTTTGGTATAGTAATTTGAGGTTTTGTGATGTACAATAATATATCATCCGCGTATAAAGATATTTTATTATTTGAATATTTAGTGTTGTAGCCATGGATATTCGGATGTGTTCTAATTCTTTCTGCTAAAGGTTCAATTATAAGAGCAAATAACAGCGGTGATAATGAGCATCCTTGTCTATTACCCCTTGATAATTGGAATTTCATAGATAATATGTTATTAGTTAATATTCTAGCTGTAGGCTTATTATATAATAATTTAATCCATAGGATGAAATTCTCTCCCAATTGAGATTTTTGTAATACTTTAACCATATAATTCCATTCTACTTGATCAAATGCTTTTTCTGCGTCCAACAAAATAATTGATAATTCTTGTTCTTCGGTTTTGTGTGAGTGCATTATATTGAGCAGACGTCTCAGATTATTAGATCAATGTCTCTTAGGGATAAACCCCGTTTGATCCGGATTTATTAATTTACTAACATACTTACTTAATCTTCTAGCTAATGTTTTCGCTAATATTTTTTTATCTGTATTTAACAATGCGATAGCTCTATATGAACCGGGTTCTTCTATATCTTTGTCTTTTTTGTATTAATGTGATCGTTGATTCAGCTAGTGTATCAGGTAATGTTTGTTCTTTAAAGGCATATTTATACATTTTCTGTAAACGTGGTATAATTTTGTCATAAAAACATAAAATTCATTACTAAATCCATCAGGACCTGGAGTTTTTCCATTCTTTAATGAAGTTATTGTATCTTCTAATTCCTTAAATGAGATTTGTGCACCCAGTTCCCCTTGTTCCTTCAACTCTAATTTTGGAAGATTACAGTTATCCAAGAACTCTGTGATTTTATTGGTGTCCGTTGTCGTTTTGGATGTGTACAAATTCTCATAAAATTGCGCAAATCTTTTATTAATATCATTCTGTAAAGTTAATGATTCCCCTCTATCTGATTTAATCTTTTGAATCGTGTTCTTTTTCTCGTTTTTTTAGCTGACGAGCCAAGAGTTTGTGTGGTTTATCCCCAAATTCAAAGTGTTCCTGTCTTGTAATTTGGAAAAGTCTTATAAGTTTGGCTGATAATAATTTATTTAATTAAAATTTCTGAATTATTATTTTATTGTGTTTATCCATAGTTGGATCTTTAGCATTATCTATATCCAGTTGCCTAATTTGTTCTTCCAACTGTCTTTGTTCATTCTTATTATTTTTATTTTGAAAAGCTTGGTATGAAATTATAACGCCTCTAATAAATGCTTTGAAAGATTCCTATAATAAAGTGGGCGATATATCTGGAGTGTCATTTATTTCAAAAAAGAGGTCCATTCGTTTTTTTAGATATATTCTCCCTTGCGGGTCTTTTAAAATTTGAGGATTAAACCTCCAAAACGATTTGTTCTTAGACATTCCTTCCAGTTTTAAAAAGAAAGTTAGCGGGGAGTGATCTGAGATCGAGTTGGAATGATATTTTGGGTTCAAAGTATAGGGGATTAATTTTGTATCCACCAGGAAATAATCTATACGTGAGTATGTTTTGTGTACCATTGAATAAAACGAGTATTCCCTGCCAGTCGGATTAGCGATCCTCCAAACATCTGTTATATTAGTATTATTTATGTAAGTATTTAAGAGTTCACTAGTTAAATTTTTTTTTTTTTAACTCAACATTTATTGACATAACAAAATACACATACAAACAAAACAGAGAAAAACAAAAAAGAAAATAGACTTCCGGTAGCGCCATGGAACACCAGGGCGTTGCATTGAGCTCCACTCCCGTAAAATCGCAAAAAAGCCGTCTTAAAGTCGGGACCGAATCTAAAAATAACTCACCGGAGCTGCTTGGCGTTGCACAAGGTGACATCATCAGAAAACGACGCTAAAATCGCGGTAAAATTGTGGGAAAATCAGGACTTTTAAATGAGAAAAGAAGAAACCACACGAGCACCCAAAAAACCTACTATAAGTCTTCAACTCGAAAACGTTTTGGATACTCTGCAAACAACAGAAGAAGGCTCAGAAGGAGAGTCTTATAGCCAAGGAGCTGAGCTGGAAATGGCTGCAAAAGCAGAAAAGAAGAGGAAGGAAGTAAAGCAAATGCTTTTTGAAATGACTGCTACAATCAATACTACACTGGAAAAGATGCAGAGTATGGAGACTAATATGGAGGCTAAAATGGATATGTTTTCTCATAAAATGGATGGTGCTTGTGCTGAATTAAAGGAGCTAAAGAAACAACATAATGAGTTTGATAAAAAACTTAAATCAGAATTTGTTAGAATCGAAAATGATTATAATCAGTAATTTGCTGGTGTAAATCTTAAGATGGACAACAATGATGAGAGAATGGAAGAGATGGAAAATGATATGAAAGAGATGATTATGGAAATAAATAGTTTGAAAAAACTAAAGAAAGATGAAGCAGAAAAACTTGCAAGAATGACTGACAAATGTTTGGATTTGGAAGCGAGATCGAGAAGGCAGAATTTGAGAATTGTGGGAGTAAGAGAAGGACGAGAAGGACATGTATCTGAAACACGTACTTTCGTTGCTGACTTACTCAAAGATGTTTTTAAACTGTCGGAAGAATTAAGAATAGATACTGTTCGCCGAGTTGGACGTGTCTCAAGAGGCATAAAAGCTGCTCCAAGACAGCTAATTGTGACATTTCTTGATATCTCTTCAGTGGAATTTATACTGAATAAGATTGTTCATGGGGTGAACTTGATACATGGTGGGGATAATATCCGATTTTTTCGTGATTATCCTCCGGAGATTGTCCAGAGAATGAACTTGTTTACACAGACAAGAAACATATTGAGGGGTATTTCTAAGGTCAGATATGGAGTGGTTTTCCAAGCAAAAATGAAAATTACTTATAACGGAATTGAGCGCTCATTTATGGACCCCGAAAAAGCATTTAAGTATGCAGAAGATATTGTGAGAAAAGCATCGAAAACATCGGAAGAAGAGGTCGAAGAGGAGGAACAATGAATTTTTTAACTTTTAAGATAGAGCTGGAACTGGTTAAGATGGTGGTTTTCCAGACAGCTACCGAGCTTATCTGTCTGGAATGTGTATTTGAGAACATTGTCCATGTTTCACCTTCAATGAAAAGCTCAAAGATAAACAAAAGGATGTTGAAGATACCGTATAAGGGACATGGATGAGATAATATCAATATCTTTTCTAATTATTATATTCTAATTATTCTAATTATAATTAACCAACTAATTTAACAAATTTAATTATACTAATGATTAATGATTGTATGTAGTATATATGAATAAATCATGAATAAACCATTGCTCATAAATTGTAATTAACCAAAATGTCTATAACATTACTAACGTATTTTTCGTGTGTGGGAATGCAATATAAACTTGGAAAAGATCCAGGAATGAGGTTAACCCCTCGGTACCTGCTTGTATGGTAGTTGGTCAGATAAATTGGAAAGGTATAATACTTATAGAACTGAGAATGTTGGGTTTTATATTTGGTTTTGTTTATTATTACCTTATTTTTTACTTTTTAATATTTTTCTCTGAGTTTGTTTGCTTTTTATTAGTGCTAGTTTGATAAATTTAAACCAGAATAAATAAGATGAGACGGTCTGTAGTTTTGGTTACGAGGTGTTAATAAGGGATTGGGGTTCAATGTAATACAACATCAATGGAAGTCATTAAATTTTTCGCCACCTTAGGTGGCTATTCGTCTTTAAGGTATCTTTTCTTAGATACCTTAATTTCACTTTTTTTTTTAAATCACTATGTAAATTTGTATTTGTTTAGTTTTTGTGTAATTAATTTTAAATTACATTTTTTTTTGGTTTATCTAAGGCATTTTTGGAGAAGGAGATGTAATATAAACTTAAAAACTTGGAATGACCGCCCAACGCCCAGAATTTTGAGGTATTTGTTCGCACCATATGATTCAAGAATACTACTTTGATATACAATGCAAGACGATAGACAAATAAAGAATGGAGGAATCACATTCTGTAGTAGGAATATAAGGGGTGCCAATGAACCAATAAAGAGGGGTAATATTTTTGCTCATCTAAAATCTTTGAAAAGCGACATAATTTATTTGCAAGAAACTCACATGAAACAGCAAACACAAATGAGATTAAAGGCGAAGTGGATAGGCCAAACATATTATTCATCATTTACTTCTAAATCTATAGGTACGGCTATTCTTATTCGAAAAGGTATACCTTTCAAATTAAAGAATACTATATCAGATAAAGAGGGAAGGTATATCATAGTTTCGGGAGAAATCTATGCTACCCCAATAACTATGGTAAATATTTATGCTCCGAATTTTGATAACCCTCAAATTTTTTGATAAAATTATAGATATAATATTAGAGTTTAATTATCAAAATGTGATAATAGGTGGGGATTTCAACTGTGTTTTAGATCCATACTTAGACAAATCAGCAAAACAAAGAAGGAGTAATTTCTAAAACTAGTGAACTTCTAAATACATATATAAAAAATACTAATATAACAGATGTATGGAGATCTGCTAATCCAGCAGGAAGGGAATATTCGTTTTATTCTTCGGTACATAAAACATATTCAAGAATTGATTATTTTTTAGTGGATATGAAATTAATGCCATATACAATTAATCCAACATATCACATTAGTAGTATTTCTGATCACTCTCCGTTGACTTTTTCAGCAAAATTTGAGGGAATGCCGGGTAAAATTTTTTTTTGGAGATTTAATACATATATATTAAATGACTTACAGGGTTATCAATATTTAAAACAACAAATGAAATTATTTTTTGAGATAAATGATACACCAGATACCTCACCTTCTTTACTATGGGAAACTTTTAAAGCATTTATTAGAGGAATTATAATTTCATACGAAATTTTTTAAAATAAAAAGAATAAAACAGAACAAATGTTGTTAGAACAAGAAATAAGACAGTTAGAGTTAGATAATGCTAAAGCCTCCACTATAGATAAACATAAGATAATATTACTGAAATTTAAACTTAATCGAATTCTCTCGGTAAAAGTAATAAGATTATTCCAAATTACAAAACAGGAACATTTTGAGTTTGGTGATAAATCACATAAGCTGTTAGCGCGTCAACTGAAAAAACAAGAAAAAGAAAATACTATAAATAAAATTATATCCGAGAACGGTGAATTAGTAATACTACCTAAATATATTAATAAAACATTTGCTCAATATTATCAAAATTTATATACATCAAAAACTAAAACAGAAGATAGTAAAAAAAATTTTTTTTTAGATAATTGTAATCTACCAAAACTTGATCTTTTGGAACAAGAAGAACTCGGAGCGCAAATTACAATTGAAGAAATAGGTGAAACAATAAAATCGTTGAAAAATGGTAAGACACCATGACCAGATGGTTTTAGTAATGAATTTTATAAAAAATTTCATGAGATAACGACCCCTTATTTATTTAATTTATATACTCATGCTTTTAAAGAAAATAAATTACCGGAAACATTAGCAGAATCAACTATCATGCTTATTCCAAAGAAAGATAAAGATCTAGAGGAACCGGGCTCATATAGAGCTATATCACTTCTAAATACAGATCAGAAAATTTTAGCAAAAACTTTAGCCAGAAGATTAAGCAAATATATTAGTAAATTGATAAATCCTGATAAAACGGGGTTTATACCTAAAAGATATTCATTTAATAATTTGAGATGCCTGTTTAATATAATGTACTCACATAAAGTAGAGGAAGAAGACATATCAATTATTTCTTTGGATGCAGAGAAAGCATTTGATCAGGTAGAATGGCAGTATTTATACAAAGTATTACAAAAATTTAATATGGGAGAGAATTTTATTACATGGGTGAAATTATTATATGATAAACCGATGGCAAGAATATTAACTAATAGTATGTTATCTCAAAAATTTCAATTATCAAGGGGTAATAGGCAGGGATGTGCTTTATCACCCCTGCTATTTGCCCTTATGATAGAACCTTTGGCTGAAAGTATAAGAAGTCATCCGAAGATTCAGGGTTATAATACTAGGGACTCAAATAATAAAATTTCATTATATGCAGACGATATTCTGTTATATATAACAAACTCACAAATGAGCATACCAAATTTATTAAACTTAATAGAGGAATTTGGGTCCTTCTCTGGATATAGAATAAATTGGAACAAAAGTGAAATCATGACGTTAAAACCTCAAGAATCCACACACTTACTAAAGTACCCTTTTAAAATAGCAACAGAAAAATTTAAATATTTGGGTATTCAGATTACTAGAAAACATAAAGCTTTATTCAATGCTAATTTTTTACCTTTAATAAATAAACTTAATATGATGATAAAATTTTGGAAAACACTTCCTTTATCATTAATAGGTAGAATAAACGCTATAAAAATGATTTTTCTACCACAGTTACTATACCTATTTCAGTCTATACCAGTATATGTACCAAAATATCTTTTTCTAAATTAAACTCTAATATTACAAATTTTGTTTGGGACTATAAATCACGTAGAATTAAAAAAGAACACTTATGTAAACCAAAAGATGTCAGGGGACTTTCACTCCCGAATTTTCTGTATTACTGTTGGGCAATACATATTAAGAATATAATTTACTGGTTGGATAGTTCAACCCAACAGACAGAATGGATAAAAATTGAGGAAGAGGATTGTTACCCTTGTAATATAGGAACGATCCTCTTCTCCCCGAAAAAAATGAACAATACAATATATAAGAAGAACCCAATTATACAAGATACAATAAGAATATGGAAACGAATAAAATTATCCTTAAAATTAAGAAACCTATCATTGTTAACACCAATAGTGAATAATCCTTTATTTAAACCATCTATGATGGACAAAATATATAATCAATGGGAAAGTTTAGGAATTAAAAGGATTGGGGACATGTATGAAATGGGAGATTTACTATCATTTCAACAATTACAATTAAAATTTAAACTGAAAAACAATCATTATTTTAAATATTTTCAGATTTGCAATTTCTTGAAGACATATATACAGGGATAACAAAAAATAATTCCTGATTTATTGGAAGAAGTAATGAATATTAAAGCTGATACACAAAAATTAATATCATATTTATATAATAGTATTTTAAATATAGATTTACCTGCGACAGGTAATTAGAGAAGAGTGGGAACGGGAATTAACGATAAAAATTACGACGGTTACATGGGAAAAGTATTTGACATATATTCACAAATGTTCGATTAATGTAAGACATAATCTAATTCAATTTAAAATTTTACATAGATTGTATTACTCAAAAATAAGATTAAATAAATTTTACCCAAATATATCCCCCACTTGCGATAAATGTTTAACCCAAGATGCAACTATAACACACTCTTTTGTTTCCTATATAAAACTTCATAGATTTTGGAGTGATATTTTTGAAATATTCACAAAATTATTTAAGATAAAAATGGAACCTAATAATGAATTGAATATATTTGGGGTAATGGAAGATGGGAATAAACTGAATCCATCTCAAAAAATATTTTTAAATTATGGTTTAGTAATAGCTACAAAATTAATATTGAAATTTTGGAAAAATACACCAATACCAACGCTTAAAATGTGGATTGCAAGTATGTTGGACACCGCACATCTTGAGGAAATGCGATTCCGCCTAATAGATAAATTTGACCAATTCACAACGAGTTGGTCTCCATTTGTCGTCTTTTTGGAATCATGTGGTGCAACACAATTGTAAAAGCTAACTCGTGACTGGGCGAGGGATGGTCAAGATTATAAATAAGATCTCCTTACTTCTTTTTTTCTTTCTCTTTCTTTTTCTTCTTTTATTTTCTTTTTCCTATTTCCTATTTCTTAACTTTCTTTCACTCTCTATTTTCCTTTTTCACACACTATATATCTCACATTTTTCTATTTTTCATTATCTAACTTCTTTTTCTTTTTCTCCTTTATTATAAAAATAAGAAGCTGTACATAATATGCATTATGAAAATATGATTGTATACAATTGTACTTCTAATTTAATTTAAAAAAATAAAAAATTAAAAAAAATTAAAAAAAAGCAAAATAGCAAAATACAAATCACCTAACCTCTATTGGCATCGCATCACATCGCATCAAATAATCTTTACATTCTATCATAAAAGCATCCTATTCACAGGCACCAGAGCAATCTCATCCAATCGTATCCTTAATCAATCTTGGCATTTGTAGTAGTACCAGTTTCCATATCATATTAAAGGCATCAGTCCTCAACTGGAGTTTAGCTGAAAAGATTTTCAATAGTGAAGAGATGTAAACTGTGCGTAACTGTACTTGCCCTGATGTTTAAAAAAACATTTTCTTTTCAAGGTATGTAAAGTGCCAAGTACTACTGAATGTGCAAAAGATCCTATTACGCAACTTCCAGTAAATGAGTTAAATAGATACAGAAAATAGGTGCAGGAGGAGGCCATTCGGCCCTTCGAGCCAGCACCGCCATTCATTGTGATCATGGCTGATCGTCCCCTATCAATAACCCGTGGCTGCCTTCTCCCCATATTCCTTGACTCCACTAGCCCCTAAAGCTCTATCTAACTCTCTCTTAAATCCATCCAGTGACTTGGCCTCCACTGCCCTCTGTGGCAGGGAATTCCATAACTTCACAACTCTCTGGGTGAAAAGGTTTTTTCTCACCTCAGTCTTAAATGATCTCCCCTTTATTCTTAGACTGTGGCCCCTGGTTCTGAACTCACCAAACATTGGGAACCTTTTTCCTGCATCTAGCTTGTCCAGTCCATTTATCTATATATTACTAAAATTAAGATCTTGACCGCTTTTGACTCACTGCGATGTGATTTCCGAGAGAACACCGCCACTTACGGCCATCATGTTTGGCCACATCGCTCAGAGCCCCCCTCCGCCGGACTGGACCAGAGGATTTTTCCCATCGATTAAAAATCAGGGAGATATTAATGTTTTAAAAACATTTGCCATTCTCTCTGCTGCCCATGCTGGTGGGAGGAGGAGGGACTATAAAACCTGGAGGTGGTGTGCCTCACTCAGTCTCTGCAAGATGGAGGAAGCGAGAGGGTCATGTCTCTCTGAGCTCTGAATAACACTGAACACATGTCTACTCAACTGTGAGTGCCCTTAATGTGGTTTGAAAATGAAAATATGGTTGGTTTGAAGTAAAAAGGCACTGCAAATGGTTGTTTGGGGGGGGTTTTGGGTTGAAGTAAAAAGCAGTGCAAATGGGGAGTTTTGGGTTGAAGGAAAAAGGCACTGCAAATGGTTGTTTGGGGGGTTTGGGGGTTGAAGTAAAAAGGCAGTGCAGATAGTTGTTTGGGGGGGTTTGAGTTGAAGTAAAAAGGCAGTGCAAATGGTTGTTTGGGGGGTTTGGGTTGAAGTAAAAAGGCAGTGCAAATGGTTGTTTGGGGGGGGTTGGGTTGAAGTAAAAAGGCAGTGCAAATGGTTGTTTGGGGGGGTTTTGGGTTGAAGTAAAAAGGCACTCCAAATTCTTGTTGGGGGGGGGGTTGGGTTGAAGTAAAAAGGCACTGCAAATGGTTGTTTGGGGGGTTTGGGTTGAAGTAAAAGGCACTGCAAATAATTGTTTGTCCAAACTTGACAACTTCCTGTTTGCACTATATTGATTTTAGATAAAACGCTACCACTTACGGCTGTGATTTTTGGCCATCTTACTCAGCCCCCTCCGCTCATCAGGTGCAGAGGATTCTTCCCATCAATGAAAAATAAAAGTGTTATCAGTGTTTAAAAATGTTGAGAATCTCTCTCCTGTCAATCATGCCATGAAGGCCACACCTGTTACAGTGGGAGGGGGAGGGATTATAAAACCCGAAAGTGTGGGTGTGGCTCAGTCTCTGCATGATGGGGGAGGGAGAGGTCACGACTTTGTCTGAGCTGTGAATCAACTGAACACGCTGAATGTCTACTGAACTGTGAGCGTGGTGTTTTGTGTGGTTTTATGGTGGTTTTGTGGTGGTTTCACCCTGCCTGAAATGGTATGAAACTGCATTTGAATGTGGTGGCCTTGCACCCTGCATGAAATGGTATGAAACTGCATTTGAATGTGGTGTCGTTGCACCCTGCATGAAATGGTATGAAACTGCATTTGAATTTGGTGGCTTTGCACGCACCTTGAAATGGTATGAAACTGCACTTGTATTTGGTGGTCTTGCACCCTGCTTGAAGTGGTAGGAAACTGAACCTGGATTTGGTGGCCTTGCACCCTGCTTGAAGTGGTATGAAACTGCACTTGAATTTTGTGGCCTTGCACCCTGCTCGAAATGGTAGGAAAATGGATTTGAATTTCTGGCCTTGCACTCTGCTTGAAATGGAATTTCAAGGAATAGCCGTGAGTCAACTGCCAGCCCACCAGCCGTGAGTAGGCTGCCAGCACATCAGGCTTGAGGGACTGAGCTGCCACCCCAAGAATCCATTTGGCCCACAATGCCCATCCTAGCCCTCTGGAGACCAGTAGTCCCTGCAGCCAACAACACCCATACCAGCGCTCCAGAAAGCCACCCCCCCACCACTGGCCACCAATATTGGAATTGGTGGAGAGGTGGAATATAGCGTCGGGGGACCAGCCCTCCCGTGTGAACATGGGACCCAACGGGTCCCACTTAGTCTAGTAATTTTATAAGTTTCTATAAGATCCCCCCCTCATTCTTCAAAATTCCAGTGAATACAAGCCTAGTCTTTTCAATCTTTCCTCATATGACAGTCACGCCATCCCAGGGATCAATCTCGTGAACCTACGCTGCACTGCCTCAATCAGAAGGATGTCCTTCCTCAAATTAGGAGACCAAAACTGTACACAATACTCCAGATGTGGTCTCACCAGAGCCCTATACACCTGCAGAAGAACCTCTTTATTCCTATACTGAAATCCTCTTGTTATGAAGGCCAACATTCCATTAGCTTTCCTCACTGCTTGCTGTACCTGTAAGCCAACTTTCAGTGACTGGTATCCAAGGACGCCCAGGTCTCGCTGCACCTCCCCCTTACCTAACCTAACCCCATTGAGATAATAATCTGCCCCATTGTTTTTGCCGCCAAAGTGGATAACCTCACATTTATCTATATTATATTGCATCTGCCACACATCTGCCCCCTCACTCAACCTGTCCAGGTCACCCTGCAACCTCCTAACATCCTCTTCACAGTTCACACTACCACCCAGCTTTGTGTCATCCGTAAACTTGCTAGTGTTGCTCCTAATTCCCTCTTCCAATCATTAATATATATGGTAAACAGTTGCGGCCCCAACACCGAGCCTTGCGGCACTCCACTCGCCACTGCCTGCCATTCTGAAAAGGACCCGTTCACTCCAACTCTTTGCTTCCGGTCTCCCAACCAATTTTCTATCCATGTCAACACCCTACCCCCATGTGCTCTAATTTTAGTCACCAGTCTTCCGTGCGGGACCTTATCAAAGGCTTTCTGAAAGTCTAGATACACTACATCCACTGGCACCTCTTCATCCATATTACTTGTCACATCCTCAAAAAATTCCAGAAGATTAGTCAAGCATGATTTCCCTTTCATAAATCCATGTTGACTTGGACTAATCCTTTTACTGCTATCCAAATGCCCCATTATTACCTCTTTAATAATTGATTCCAGCATCTTTCCCACCACCGGTCAGGCTAACTGTTCTGTAATTCCCCGCTTTCTCTCCCGCTCCTTTCTTGAAAAGTGGGATAACATTAGCTATCCTCCAATCCACAGGAACTGATCCTGAATCTATTGAACATTGGAAAATGATTACCAATGGTTCCACTATTTCTAGAGCCACCTCCCTGAGTACTCTGGGATGCAGACCATCAGGCCCAGGGGATTTATCATCCTTCAGTCCCATTAGCCTACCCAATACTATTTCTCGCCTAATGAAAATTTCTTTCAGTTCCTCTACCCCCTTAGATCCTCTGTCCTCCAGTACATCTGGGAGATTGTGTCTTCCTTAGTGAAGACAGATCCGAAGTACCTATTCAACTCTTCTGCCATTGCCTTATTGCCCATAATAATTTCACCCCTGTCTGCCTTCAGGGGACCCACATTTGACTTTGCTACTCATTTTCCTTTAACATATCTAAAGAAGCTTTTACTGTCCTTTATATTCCTGGCCAGCTTCCCTTCGTACTTCATCTTTTCAGCCCGTATAGCCCGTTTTGTTTCCTTCTGTTGCCCTATGAAAGTTTCCCAATCCTCTGGCTTCCGGCTACTCTTTGCTGTGTTATACATCTTTTCTTTTAGTTTTATTCTATCCCTAACTTCTCTTGTCAGCCACGGTTGTCTCTTACTCCCCTTTGAATCTTTCTTCCTTTTTGGAATGAAATGATCCTGCGTCTTCCGGATTATGCCCAGAAATTCCTGCCATTGCCGTTCCACCGTCATTCCTGCTAGGATCCCTTTTCAGTCTACCTTGGCCAGCTCCCCTCTCATGCATTCATAGTCCCCTTTGTTCAACTGCATCACTGGCACTTCCGATTTAACCTTCTCCTTCTCAAACTGCAGACTAAAACTAATCATATTATGATCACTACCTCTAAGCGTATCCTTTACCTCGAGTTCTCTTATCATATCTGGTTCATTGGACAACACTAAATCCAGAATTGCCTTTTGTTTGGTCGGCTCCATTACAAGCTGCTCTAAGAATCCATCTCTGAGACATTCTACAAACTCTCTTTCTTGGGGTCCTGAACCAATCTGATTTTCCCAGTCTACCTGCATATTGAAATCCCACATCACCACAGTGGCATTACCTTTGTTACATGCCAGTTTTAACTCCTGCTGCAACTTACACCCTACATACGGACTGCTATTTGGGGGTCTGTAGATAATTAGTGTATTTTTGCCTTTACAATTCTTCAACTCAATCCACAGTGACTCTACCTCGTCAGTCCCTATGTCTTCCCTCGCAAGGGTCTGAATTCCATCCCTCACCAGCAGAGCTACTCCCCCCCTCCTCTGCACACCTGTCTGTCCTTTCTATGGGATGTATAACCCTGAATGTTAAGTTCCCAGACCGATCCTCCTGCAGCCACGTCTCAGTAATCCCCACAATGTCATATCTACCACCCATAACTGGGCCTCAAGCTCATCTACTTTACTTCTTATACTTCGCGCATTCATATACAATAATTTTAATTCCTTATGCATCTCACCTTTCACATCGATCCCTATTACACTTGGCCATACTCTCCTATCACTTTGTGAGCTTCCTTTCCCGTTAATTCTGGGGTCATTAACCATCCCTTTACTCTCTTTCCCTTTAGCTCCGTCCTCGACTATCACATTTGACACCCCACCCCCCTTATTCAGATTAAAACCACCCATGCAGCAGTGGCAAACCTGCCTGCCAGAATGCTGGTCCCCCACCTGTTAAGATGCAATCCGTCCCTTTTGTACAGTTCCCCCTTACTCCAAAACAGATCCCAGTGATCTAAGAATCTGAATCCCTGCCCCCTGCACCAGTTCCTCAGCCACACATTCAGGTCCCGTATCTCCCTGTTCCTGCTATCGCCAGCACAAGGAACTGGTAGCAAACCGGAGATAATAACCCTGGAGGTCCTGCTTGTCAGCATTTTTCCAAGCTCTCTAAAGTCACGCTGCAGAATATTCATCCCCTTCTTTCCGACATCGTTTGTGCCGACATGCACTACCACTTCTGGCTGTTCACCTTCGCCCTTGAGGATTTTCTGCATTCTGTCCATGACATCCTGGATCCTGGCACCAGGAAGGCAGCACACCATCCTCAAATCCCGTCTGTTCCTGAGAAACCCCTGTCCGTGCCTCTCACAATGGAGAATCCTACTACAATGGCGTTGCCTGACGTTGGCCTCTTTGGTTTTGGCTCAACAGCCCTTTTTGCTTCGCAAGCCAGTCCGCTGCTCAGTGTGATAATGTCTTCTGTCCTGACAGCTTCTAAGTGGGTGAACCTGTTCACAAGAGGTACAACACCCGGGGACCTTTGCATTCCATGTTTTCCTCCCTTTCTCACCGTCACCCACCTTCTCTCTTCCAGTACCTTAGGTGTAACAATCTTACTGTAGGACTTGTCGTGGAACGACTCAGTTTCTCGGACGAACCTGAGGTCGTCCACTTGCTTCTCCAGTTCCCCAACACGGTCCTTCAGGAGCTGTACCTGGATGCACTTCTCCCATTTGTAGCAGCAGAGGCACCAGCAGTGTCCTTGACCTCCCACATTCTGCAAGCATCACACTGAATCAGCTTGCTTGACATCTCCTTCTTTTGTCTCTCCCTCTCCAGCGTTTTGCGTAGCCTCCTCTCCTCAGCCTCCTCGCCGAAGACTCTCGAGCCAAAGACTCACACTTTTCTCACAGGGCACTTCCCTCACAAGGCCGCTCCCTCAGAGCCGTCCTGCTTATATTGATTGATAAATTGCCTAATTTACCAATTTACAAACCAAATTCTTCAGTTTTAAATAGTTTTTTCCCTCTGACTCTCTTCTAACTCTCCTCCCACTCGAGCTAGAGCCAATCAGTGTTTTCTCCTGCTTCTCTTGGTTGCTGTTGCTTCAAAATCCACGTGAGCTCTGAGCATACGATGCCATGGAAGAATGTAATTTCTTGCTATACATGTAAAGTGCCTGTACATATGTGTTTTGTAAACAAAGGGGGATGTTATGGGAATAACGCCATCGGTGGTACAGTACCCATGATGCAATACACACGAGGCTGCAGCCAAGATGGATCCTGAATAAAAATGGCTGAACCCAAGGCTCGAGTGTAAAGCCTCTGTTTATTAGTTGTGTAGCTGTAATGGAGCAGTTTACAGTAAGGAAACACAATATTAAAACATACTCCACCATTCAATCTTGGATGATCTATCTTTCCCTTCTCCTGCCTTCTCCTCATAACCCCAGACACCCGTACTAATCAAGACTCGATCTATCTCTGCCGTAAAAATACCCAATTGACTTGGCGTCTGCAGCCTTCTGTAACAATGAATTGTCCCTAATCTGTAGCATAGAACCAGTGTATGGGGATCGCTGGTCACACAGACTCGGTGGGTTAAAGGGCCTGTTTCCACGCTGCATCTCTTAGAAAAAAATGCAACCCACTATTTTGGCTTCATACAGAATTTGAACACTAACGTGATTGCCTGACACTTTCTGAATCACAGTTCACATCCTCTTCACCTTAGCTGATCCCCAGGTTGAGCTTCCAGCTCTTCATCCTCCCCATTTCAAAGGATCAATCACCACTCATGTTTGCCCTTCTCATTAACTTTAGTAACCCAAGACGTGTTGAAATTAAAGAAAAAATCTCTCATTCTTGTCATAAAATTCCCTCTCCAACTGCTGCAAAGTTTTAATAACCCTCCAAGTCTGGCCTTTATAAATCAGAGCATTGAATATAGAAGTTGGGATGTAATGTTAAAATTGTACAAGGCATTGGTGAGGCCAATTCTGGTGTATGGAGTACAATTTTGGTCGCCTAACTATAGGAAGGATGTCAACAAAATAAAGAGAGTACAGAGGAGATTTACTAGAATGTTGCCTGGGTTTCAGCAACTAAGTTACAGAGAAAGGTTGAACAAGTTAGGTCTTTATTCTTTGGAGTGCAGAAGGCTAAGAGGGGACTTGATAGAGGTCTTTAAAATGATGAGCGGGTTAGACAGAGTTGACGTGGATAAGCTTTTCCCATTGAGAGTAGGGAAGATTCAAACAAGGGGACATGACTTGAGAATTAAGGGACAGAGTTTAGGGGTAACATTAGGGGGAACTTCATTACTCAGAGAGTGGTAGCTGTGTGGAATGAGCTTCCAGTGGAAGTGGTGGAGGCAGGTTCGATTTTATCCTTTAAAAATAGATTGGATGGGTATATGGACGGGAAAGGAATGGAGGGTTATGGTCTGAGTGCAGGTAGATGGGACTGGGGGAAGTAATTATAAAAAATATACAATTAAAAAAAAAAAGTGTTCGTCACGGACTTGAAGGGCCGAGATGGCCTGTTTCCGTGCTGTAATGGTTATATGGTTATAAGTCACCTTCCACATAAAAACATCTGGCATTGTCCCTCCATCCAATAGCTACCCTCAATATCGATAACCTTGGATCAGTTGCTAAGGCTGAGTTATTACTCTGGTTCATAATTCCTCTATGCTGGGAAATAAGCACTGTGTATTCATCCTATTCCCTTCACTTTTTATACACCTCTATAAGATTTCCTCTCAGTCTCCTGCGCTCCAAGGAATAAAATCCGAGCTTACCACTTCGACCCATCAAGTCCATGCCGACCAGTACACTATCACTATCCTCCACACACATGGGGCAATTTTTACTGAAACCAATTAACTTACACATCTGCATGTCTTTGGAGTGTGGGTGGAAACTGGAACCCACGCAGTCACATGGAGAAGGTACAAACTCCGAAGAGACAGCATCCGTAGTCAGGATGGAACCCGGGTCTCTGGAGCTGTGAGGCAGCAACTCTACCGTTGCTCCACTGTGCCACCCATGCCATGTGTAACACTGTGCATTGTGACATTCTTGTACCATAAAGGCACTGTATAAAAGTCATTTATTGAAGCTGCCTGGTACACAATTCTCATCTCCAGTTTTTTAAACATTTTTCAGATACTGGGCAAACTGGAAACGTTGGTTCAAGCAAAAGATAAGTAAAGTGGAGTTTGATTTGGAAGCCAGGAGGCTCCTTACTCATGATAATGGTAGGATCAATGATTGCTTATTCCCTTTACCCTTGATATATATCTGTACACATTTTGACTGATAAAAACAAGGTGACTTTGTACTCAGCAACGTCCTGGACCAGCCATATCAAAGCAATTGCCAAGAAAGCCCCCCACCGCCTCGGCTTCCTTAGAAGCCTTAGGAAGTTCGGCATGTCCCCAACAACTTTCACCAACTTCAACAGATGCACAGCAGAAAACATTTAATCAATGCTTGTATTCCCTCATGCAACCCTCCTTTTGTATTCATTCAAAATGTATCAAGGGTGCATCACAGCAAGGTTTGGGAACAGCTCCATCCAAGAGCACAAAAAATTGCAGCGAGCTGTAGACACAGCTCAGAACATCACACAAACCAACCTCCCTTCCACTGACTCCATGTACACTTCACACTACCTCAACAAGGACACCAGCATCATCAAGGTCGAGTCTCACCCCGGTCACTCCTCCAATCTGGCAAGAGTTACAGAAGTGTGAAAACACACACCTCCAGATTCAGGGACAGTTACTTCCCAGCTGTTACCAGGCAACTGAACCATCCTACCACCAACTGGAGAGTGGGCCTGAGCTACTATTTATCTCATTGGAGACCCTCAGACTATCTTTACTTGGACTTTACAGGACATTATCTTGCAGTAAATGTTATTTCCTTTATCATGTATCTACACTGGATGACTGGATTGTATGGAGAGAAGGCAGGTACAGGATACTGAGTTGGATGATCAGCCATGATCATATTTGTAGATTGATGATACATGTGAATCAATCACGCTTAGCTAGCATCACTAACTCCACCCCATTATAACATTTATACTAACGCCCATTCCCAGCACCGTTAGTTGAAGCAGCCAGGATGAACTGACAACACCTCGTTTTGTAATGCTGCCAAGTTAATGTGCTGATTAAAGATGTGTGTAAATCTTATATGGTTTGAAGTGATTTACATGGTGTCAGAAGTGGGATCGGCTCCTGGGTGACCGCTGTGTACCTCTTTGAAGTATTCGTCTTGTAGCGATGCAGGTACAACTACCTTGTGGCCCTTGACGACCACACCATCCTGAACCACCGGTTCATCGCGGACCAGAAAGTACGGCTGCACCTCTGTGGGCGTGTTGAATTGTTTGTCTGGCCAGCCTGTTTTGATGATGGACGAGAGGGCTTGAAGCATATCATCCTTAGCAGTGTGCGCGGCCAGAGTGCGCAGTTGCTTGCTCGAGACTAGACCGACACCGAGAACCGTGAAATTCTCCCGTTCGTCCTGGGCGCGTGCCAGTGTGGAGTCGTGGAATTTGGTGAGGAAGCATATTAAACATACTCGCCATACCTGTCTGGTGGTCGACTCGTTTTCCAACTAGTTTGAACTTGACCAACTGACCTCCCTCACGTCGGAGATGGTCATCAAGAAGCTGAAAAGACATTTCTCAGCCCATGGCATTCCTGTTATTCTGAGAACCGACAATGGTCCACAGTTCACCAGCCACTTGTTCAAGCTTTTTGCTGACCGATGGAACTTCCAGCACGTCACAAGCAGTCCCGAGTATCCACAGAGTAATGGACTCGCTGAACGCACTGTCAGAAGCGCCAAGCACTTGCTGGAGGGAGCGCGCATTTCAAAGTCAGACGTCTATCTCGATCTCCTGAATCTCAGAAACATCGCAAGAGACGGAATCTTGGGGTCACCAGCACAGCGGCTGCTGTCGAGGGTGACGAGGTCTCCGGTCCACATCACACGACAGCGACTGGTTCCTCGGGTGTTGAAGCCCGCCACTATCCAGCAACGTCTCCAAGAGAAGCACGACATCCAGAAACGGTCATACGACAGTTCCAGCAGACCACTCCAGCCTCTACTGCCGGGCCAGGTCGTCCGTCTACGAACTCCAACTGGACATTCTCGTCTGGGCGTTGTTGTGCGCCCGACTGATAAGCCGCGATCGTACCTTGTGGACTGTGAGGGAGCGGTTTACCGGAGGTCGAAAACACCTGCTTGCTGTGAAGGAGCCCCGACCACCGCCTGCTGATCCCTATGCTCCGCCGCTCCAGTTCCAGCCGCCTTCCGCGATGTCACCCGCCCGTCCCCGCATGCCTGGCACCCCCCCACGTCCATCTGTCTCCACTAACCACGGGGTTTCACCCACCGCATGTTTCCCCCCTCGGTCACCACAAGCCTCTCCCGTGCGATTTTCACCTTCAGCCTCTCCGCCTAATCCTTCAGTTGAGGGAGGGGATGGTTTGGTCCGCACGCGTTCGGGCCGTGTTAGTAGACCACCAGACAGGTATGGCGAGTATGTTTAATACACTTCCTTTCCACATTTAATCTTTAGGGGGAAGGATGTAGATTGATGATGCATGTGAACCAATCACACTTAGCCAGCATCACTAACTCCACCCCATTATAACATTTATACTAACGCCCATTCCCAGCACCGTTAGTTGAAGCAGCCAGGATGAACTGACAACACCTCGTTTTGTAATGCTGCCAAGTTAATGTGCTGATTAAAGATGTGTGTAAATCTTATATGGTTTGAAGTGATTTACAATATTGAATGGTGGTGCAGGCTCGAAGGGCCGAATGGCCTACTCCTGCACCTATTTTCTATGTTTCTATGTAATCATGTATTGTCTTTCCCCTGACTGGTTAGCATGCAACAAAAGCTCTTCACTGTACCTTGGTACACGTGACAATAAACTAAGCAAGAGTATTTTCCATGTGGCAGGTGACATCCCAATTTCCCCCCATGGATGTTGACAGTATTATCGTACCATAATACAGTAACATAAATCAGCTGGAATAAACTTGATGAACAACCCACCAGACTGATGAGGTATCTTCTCTCTATGTTGCATGTGGGGATTCACTGTGAAATGTATTTAGCTAATGTTCAGCTCAACATCCGAAATGTTTGGATAGTTTAGGTGAACAATGTTGATCATGAGGCTAGATGTAGCAAGGACAGTCTCACTGCAGCCAAATTCCTAAATGATTGGAGACAATAGTTTCAGTATTAACTTTTTTAATTGAATTAGATTTGTACATGAAAAGCAAATAATTTTGAGACAGCAGGGAAAAGTGACGAGATTGCTCATCTTTTTTTTGCATTGACAACCAGTTTTGGTCTTGGATTAGCACAGACGTGGTTCTAAACTGTGGTGGATTAAGCATGAAATTACTAAATCAACAACTCATTTTTGTTTTGCAGTGCATTCTCATAATGACTTCTTGCTTGCGATCTTCACGAGATGTCAGATTATGGTTTCAGCTCCAGGTAAATGAGATTTTAATACCCAATACTTATCTGTTTTAGTGCTTCTCCTAACATGCTGTGTCTTTATCCCTCTGCTTACGGACTTCTGTCTTCTAATTGAATGTGGCGAATTAAAATTCTCATCGACCTTTTCAAATCCCTCTCTGTCTTTGCTCTTCTCTATTCTTTAACCTTTACATTTATAACTCCTCCCATTCTGGCCGCCTCATTTTGCAGTGATCTTATGTTTCTTACAAAATTATGCATGAACATTCACCGCATTATTTAATAAAATAGAGGAAAGTCCTTCTGCCCCGCTCCTGGGTGGAGACTGACAATGAGTGAATGATATAAGTGGTGCTGTTAGCTGAATGAACAGGGTAAAGGCTAGTGTAACAAAGATCAGCCTGAAGAAGGGTCCCGACCGGAAATGTCACCTATCCATGTTCTCCATGGATGCTGCCTGAGTCGCTGAGTTACTCCAGCAGTGTGTCTCTTTTTTGTTAAACCAGCAGGTGCAGTTTCCTTGTTTCTACTTCTATTTCTACTAGCCATTTCTCTGTTCTCTCAGCTGACACCTGCACACTTATTCTTCAATCATCCCAGTCTCCACCATTCATAACTGATAGGAGCAGAATTTGGTCATTCGGCTCATCAAGTTTTCTCCGATCATGGCTGATCCATCTCTCCCTCCTAAACCCATTCTCCTGTCTACTCCCCAGAACCCCTAACGCCTGTACCAATCAAGAATCTATCTATCTCTGCCTTAAAAAGATCTATTGACAGCCTCCACAGCCTTCTGTGACAATTAATTCTATAGAGTCACCATCTTCTGACTAAATAAATTCCTCCTCATCTCCTTCCTAAAGGAACTTCCCTTAATTCAGAGGCTATGATCTCTGGACCAATACTCTCCCACCAGTGAAAACATCCTCTCCACATCCACTCAATTCAGGCTTTATACTATTTGGTAAGTTTCAATGAGGTTCCCCCCTTAATCCTTCTAAACTCCAGCGAGTAGAGGCCCAGTGCCATTAAACGCTCATCATATGCTAACCCACTCATTCCTGTCACCCTATTTCACAGGAGCAGTGTTGCAGGACTTTCCTCCATTTTATTAAATCATGTGGGGAATGTGGCACGTGCCATGCATTTTGTTCACATTAAATTGACTTGATCTGATAGACAGCTGCTGTTAAATGTCCTGTGTGACCCGCAGGATAAATTTATCAACAACATTCGCAAAGACTACGAGTGACTCTTAAGAAATGAAGCCAACTCATACTGCTTTTGTACTGTTCACGTTACAGAAGGTCCGTCCTCTCAACTATGGAACAGTCAATCGGCTGCTAAACCCGGTAAACCTGAAAGCAAAAAAAAGTTCCCATCCCTCCGGGCAAAGTTTGAAGTGAGTTACTTTCAAGCCAACGATGGCTACTTGCTGAGCTCATTTTGGAAGACGTTTAGGTAAAATTATTTTAGTTTCACGTAATTACAAAGAACAAACTAATGATGTAATGTTGTCGGCGTGGGCAAGTTGGGTCTGTTTCCACTCTGCATGACTATAAAGGGATGATTGAGGGCAAAAAAAGCATGCAAAAGGAGAAAGTGTTATTATGTTTTTATCTGCACTGTGTTACCATTTAACAATGATCACTAAATAAAAATCTTTACAGTTTTAAATATTATAAGCAGCAGATTGTAGTCACCCAGCATATCTCCATCTCGGTTATGTAGTTGGAGGCTTTATTATCAGTCTATGCTCGTCTCACATCGACAATTACAACCAAAACATGCTCTGATGATGGCTATTTAACCCAATTCCTTGGCTTTTAAATATAGAAAGACTTACATTTTCATTGCCGAATCACATCCCTTTCAGGGTATTTTCAAGGTGGAGACCGACAGATACTTGATGGGTAGGGCTATCAAGAGTTATGCGGAGAAGGCAGGAGAATGGTGTTGAGAGGGAAAGATAGATCAGCCATGATTGAATGGAGCAGTTGACTCGATGGGCTGAATGGCCTAATCCTGCTCCTTGAGCTTATGATTAATGTCTCTGAACATCAGAGGCTCCTGAGGAAAATGACAGTGCTGGAGTAACTCAGTGGACGGGTGGCATCCCTGGAGAGCATGGAGAGGTGGCGTTTCGGGTCTGGACCCTTTTTCAGACTGATTGCGGGTGTGGGAGGGAGGAAGCCAGAAGAGTGGAGGGGCAGGACAAAGCATGGTAGGGCATCGGTGAACACAGGCGAGGCAGGTTAGTGATGGGCAGATGGTTGGACAAAGGCCAGAGATGAACACGTACAAGGAGTGAAATCAAAGGATCAGTGAGTTGCGAATTGTGAAGCTAGAGGATTGACGAGGTTCGAGTTGTGTAGGAATGAAGGGGGAGGGGAGAGATGGGTGCAAGATGGGCTCAGGGGAGGGGGGGTTTATAGGGGAGGGGATGCATGGGACTCAGGGTGAATGGGCAGGGGGTCCAGCAGAAATACTATCTGAATCTTGCTATAGTCAGGGGGTGGTGAATCTGTGCAATTCATTGCCACAGCAGGGTGTGAGGTCCAAGTCAAAGGATATTTTTAAGGTAGAGATAGATAGATTCTTGTTTAGACAGGTGGCAGAGGTTATGGAGGTGAGGTTAGGAGGGAGAGTTAGATCAGCCATGATTGAACGGTGGAGTACACATGATGGGCAGAATGACCTAATTCTGGTCCTATCCCTTATGAACACATACCTTGTAGCCTGATTCATGGGTACAGAAGATTAATAGGAATGGGGCTCCACAGGTCAGTATATATGGGCAGTGACCCAGATCCAGCAACATTCAGCCAAACATTGCCCTGGTCCATCTACAATGGAGATAATGTTAGAATTGCTTATAAATAGCAACTTTGGAATAACATTGTACTTGATCGTTTTTTGTCAAGTTAATGCCAGAATCAGATCCCATTTCTTTTCAGTAGATAGTGCATGTGTAAACATATCATTTAATTTAGCAATCTGATAGTTTTCATATTTCATGAAGCTTTTTGCTTAAGTGCTTGCATCTTCCTTCAGCATCGTTTCCAAGCACAGAACCCTTTGTCTGGGGTACAGAACTTTGTGATGAAGGATCCCCAAGAGGAGGATGGTGTGAAGTTTTGCACTCACACCATGGTGCTTCCCACAAGAGGGCAATTAGAAGGCCGGATGTTCGTAACAGCATTTGAATGTGGGTTGGATAATGTTTCTGAAGATGCGGCGGTGGCAGTGGTGCATGCATTGGAGGTACTGCATTAATGTTCAGTTTTATTTCATTACAAACATATTTTGGTTCTTGTTCACTTAACCTGAGTTGCATCCTGCTATACTGCAGCATCATCTGTCTCCCATGTACCAGCAGTAAAGCTGGGCAGCACAGTGGCACAGCAGTAGAGTTGCTGCCTTACAGCTCCAGAGACCCAGGTTCGATCCTGAACCACAGGTGCTGTCCGTACAGTTTGTTCCTTCTCCCCGTGACCATGTGGGTTTTCTCCAGCTGCCCCAGTTTCCTCCCACACTCCAAAGACGTACATGTTTGTAGGTTAACTTGGCTGCAGTAAATTGTCTCTAGTGTGCAGGATAGTGTTCGTGTATGGGGTGATTGCTGGTCAACGCGGACTTGGTGGGCAAAATGGCCTGTTTATGTGTTGTATCTCTAAACTAAACTAAATAAATCCACGTTTTCTTCACCTGGGTGCTGGGAAGACCAAAGTTATGACTTTAGTTCGCTGCCGCAGTTTCTTTTAAATTGTCACCAATTCCATCCTTCTCTCTGGTCACCATTTGACTGTTAACCTGACTGTTGGGGATGTTGTTACCCTTGTTAAACTGAATTTGTAGGCAGGAACTGAAGGTGCTGGTTAAACTGAACTTGGGCTTTGAACCGTATATCCGTGTCATCATTGCCAACATTTTTCTCTCCATCACTTGCCTCACTCCATCTCAACTCATCTCATCTGCTGTCTCTTTGTAACACTTAGACCTGGTATTCCAAACTGTTTCTGGATAAATGGAAACACAAGGAACTGCAGATGCTGGTTTACAAAAATAGACACAAGGTGCTGGAGTAAATCAGCGGGTCAGGCAGCTTCTCTGGAGAACAGGGGGAAGTGACGTTTCGGGTCTGAAGAAAAGTCCCGACCTGAAACGTCACCTATTCATTTTCTCCAGATATGCTGCCTGTCCCACTGAGTTACTCCAGCAATGTTTTGGAATAAACTCTGTCTTCTACCCTCTAAGTTAATCTATTATCATCATCCTAACTTGTACATGATCCAGATAACTCATCAGTTCACTGTTAACCAATTTGATTTGAGTTTGGAAGAATGAGAGGCGATCTCATTGAAGCATGCAGAATAGTGAAAGGCTTGGATCGAGTGGATGTGGAGAGGATGTTTCCATGAGTGGGAGAGTCTAGGACTAGAGGTCATAGCCTCAGAATTAAAGGATGTTCTTATGGTGTGGATATGAGGGGAAATTTCTTTAGTCAGAGGGTGGTGAATCTGAAAATCTTTGCCATGGAAGGCCGTGGACGCTAAATTAGTGGATATTTTTAAGGCAGATAGATAAATTCTTGATTAGTACGGGTGTCAGAGGTTATGGGGAGACGGCAGGAGAATGGGGTTTGGAGGGAGAGATAGATCAGCCATGATGGGCCGAATGGCCTAATTCTACTCCTATCACTTATGGCCATATGATTTTAAAGATCCTACCCTTGTTCTAATCTCCCTTTCCCAATAATTCCAATGAGCCTTGCAGACTCCTCTAGTTACAGCTCATAGTCGCACAGTCACGGAGTGATACAGTGTGGAAACAGGCCCAACTTGGCCACACCGGCCAACATGTCCCACGTGCCTACATTTGGTCCATCTCCCTCCAAACCTGTCCTATCCATGTACCTGTCTAACTGCTTCTTAAACCTCAAATACCTCCTCTGGCAGCTTGTTCCATACACCCACAACCCTTTGTTTGAAAAAGTTACCCATCAGATTTATATTAAATCTTTTCCCCTTCACCGTAAACCTATGTCCTCTAGTCCTCGATTCCCCTACTCTGGGCAAGAGTTTCTGTGCATCTACCCGATCTATTCCTCTCATGATTTTATACACCTCTATAAGATCATCCCTCATCCTCCTGTGCTCCAGGGAATAGAGTCCCAACCTTCTCAACCTCTCCCTATAGCTCAGACCCTCGAGTCCTGGCAACATTCTTGTACAATCTCTCTGTACCCTTTCCTATAACATGGTGCCCAGAACTGAACACAATACTCTAAATATTTGGTCTTTGGTCATCTTCAATTTAAATCACTGAAATGGTAACTGTTATTTATATTAAGTTTTCTTTTCTCAGTGCTGTTAAGGCAAGCTTGCACTGATGATACTGCAAGATGTAATGAATAGTTCTGGCCTCAGCACAAGAGACCCGGGTTTGATCCTGACCTCAGATGCTATCTGTGTGTAGTTTGCACGTTCACCCTGTGGTTTTCCACCGGGTGTTCCAGTTTCCTCCCACATCCCTAAGACGGGTGGATTTGTAGGTTATTTGGCCCTCTGTAAAGAGCCTTCAGTGTGTAGGGAGTGGATGAGAAAGTCGGATAACATGGAACTAGTGTGAATGGGTGATCGATGGTTGGTGTGAACACAGTGGGCTCAAGGGCTTGTTTCCATGCTGTATCTCTAAAACTAATGTCCACCAATTTACTTTTGTTAATTACTTCCAGCATGTTTATTGCCGTAATTTTTTGGTGAAAGTGACTTCTTTGGAATTGCTGGGGCTTTTGAAGTTATTATGAGGGGAACACAATATGCATGGTGTGTAGGAAAGCTGTTCCAGGTGTCAACTTCTGTACATCGGTGAGACCAAGCGCAGACTCGACGATTGTTTCGCTGAACACCTCCGCTCAGTCCGCCTTAACCTACCTGATCTCCCGGTTGCTCAACACTTTTATTCCCCTCCCATTCCCAATCTGACCTTTCTGGCCTGGGCCTCCTCCAGAATGAACCCCAGCACAAATTGGAGGAGCAGCACCTCATATTTCGCTTGGGTAGCTTACACCCAAGCGGTATGAACATTGACTCCTCTAACTTCAAATAGCCCTTGCTTTCCCTCTCTCTCCGTCTCCTTCCCCTTCCCAGTTCTTCCATCAGTCTTACTGTCTGCGACTACATACTATCTCTCACTCACTCCCCTGACATCAGTCTGAAGAAGGGTCTCGACCCGAAATGTCGCCCATTCCTTCTCTCCAGAGATGCTGCCTGTCCTGCTGAGTTACTCCAGCATTTTGTGTCTACAATATGCAGGGTAATAATTCAGTTACTTACAGAGCAGAGTAATCCCTTTGACAACACAATGGAGTGGGAGAATGCCAAGAGTGCTGTGATCCATAGTGAAATGCTTGTTACCATTTTGGTACAGCGTATTTTATACATGCCATTTGATATAACGAAAGATAACATGGCATATTGAAGACTTGTAACCCAAAGAGCCATAGGCATTTCAGTGAGAATTTGTAGTGAGCTTTCATACATCAAGGAATTAGTATATATTTAAAAATGTTTTGTACAATTTATTTTTGAATGCTTCTAAATGTCAGGGAAATCAAAATCTTTCCATGTCCTTGACAACAAGAAAAGCTGGAGCGCTGTCTTGCTAGTTATCAGATATTAGGGCAGCACAGTGGTAGAGCTGCTGTCTTATAGCGTCAAATACCTGGGTTCAATCCTGACTACAGGTGCCGTCTGTAGAAGTTTGTATGTTCTCCCCGTGACCATGTGGGTTTTCTCCGGGTGTTCGGGTTTCCTCCCACATTCCAAAGACATACATGTTTGTAGGTTCATTGGCTTCGGTAAAAATGGTAAATTGTCCCTAGTGTGTAGGATAGTGCTAGTGTAAGGAGTTAAACGATGGTCGGCGCTAACTCAGTGGGCCGAAGGACCTGTTTCCGCACTGTATCTCAAGTCTAAATCAGAGTTTTATTTTATCTGATTTGTGGGTAGGGTTGTTTAGACCTGCCCACGATGCATGCTGCCACTCTGGGTCCTGCCTTTTCAGATATGTAGCTTGTTTCCCTGCACGTTGGGGACAGGGATTCATAGCTCAGAGAGAACACTAGCAACCTACAAGTTTCAGTTCTGTATCTTTAGTTGCCGATGTAAAATTGATAGTCTTTTCACTGACTGGATAGCAGGCAACAAAAAAGCATTTCACCGTACCTCGATACAAATGATAATAAACTAAATTAAAGTAAATACGGCTTTGGGAAGATTACAGGACTATCCCAACTAACACAACATAATACTAGCCCAACTAACACAACAAAATACTAAGTAAATAATGTGAAAAAAACTCAATAACATATTCATTTAATAAAGGTACAACATGGAAACTGGCCCTTCGCCTACTGAGTCCAAACCGACCATTGATCACTCGTTCACATTTGCCTTCCCACTTTTGCATTCACTCCACCAGCTGCCCTCAAAGGGATTTGAGAAAACAAAATCACTGGACCATCTCCTGAAATTATTTGAAGGCAGGCACGGGTTATTCATTGGGAACGATCAGCCATGATCACAATGAATGGCGGTGCTGGCTCGAAGGGCCGAATGGCCTCCTCCTGCACCTATTTTCTATGTTTCTATGTTTCTATTAAAGGACTAGGATGTAGTTTTGTAGTTTTTTTACGAGGTGTTAATAAGGGATTGGGGCTCACTGTAAAATAACATCAACGGAAGTCTATAATTCTTACGCCACCTTAGGTGGCTATTTGTCTTTAAGGTACCTGCTTTTAGATACCTTAATTTCACTTTTTTTTAAAAATCACTATATAAATTTGTATTTACTTAGTTTGTGTTTAATTAATTGTAAATCACAACTTTTCTTGCTTTATCTAAGGCACTTTTGGAGATGGAGATGTAATGTAAACTTAAAAATTTGGAATGACCACCCAACGTCCAGAACACGGAGGTATTTGTTTGCACCATATGTTTCAAGAACATTACTTTGATATACAATGCAAGACGATAGGCAAATAAAGAATGGAGGAATCACATTCTGTAGTTGGAATATAAGCGGTGCCAATGAACCAATAAAGAGGGGTAAAATTTTTGCTCACCTAAAATCTTTGAAAAGCGACATAGTTTACTTGCAAGAAACTCACATGAAACAGGAAACACAAATGAGATTAAAGGCGAAGTGGATAGGCCAAACATATTATTCGTCATTTACTTCTAAATCTAGAGGTACGGCTATTCTTATTCGAAAAGGTATACCGTTCAAATTAAAGAATACTATATCAGATAAAGACGGAAGGTATATCATAGTTTCGGGAGAAATTTATGCTACCCCAATAACTATGGTAAATATTTACGCTCCGAATTTTGATAACCCTCAATTTTTTGAGAAAATTATAGATATAATACTGGAGTTTAATTATCAAAATGTCATAATAGGGGGGGATTTCAACTGTGTTTTAGATCCATACTTAGACAAATCAGCAAAACAAAGAAGGAGTAATACAAAATCTAAGACTAGTGAATTTCTAAATACATATATAAAAAATACTAACATAACAGATGTATGGAGATCTGCTAATCCAGCAGGAAGGGAATACTCGTTTTACTCTTCGGTACATAAAACACACTCAAGAATTGATTATTTTTTAGTGGATAGGAAATTAATGCCATATATAATTAACCCAACTTACCATATTAGTAGTATTTCTGATCACTCTCCATTGACTTTTTTAGTAAAATTTGAAGGAATGTCGGGAAATATTTTTTTTTGGAGATTTAACACATATACATTAAATGACTTACAGGGTTATCAATATTTGAAACAACAAATGATATCATTTTTTTAGATAAATGATACACCAGGTACCTCACCTTCTTTAATATGGGAAACTTTTAAAGCATTTATTAGAGGAATTATAATTTCATATGAAATTTTTCAAAATAAGAAGAATAAAACACAACAGATGCTGTTAGAACAAGAAATAAGACAGTTAGAGTTAGATAATGCTAAAGATCCCACTATAGATAAACAATAAGATAATACTAATGAAATTTAAACTTAACCGAATTCTCTCGGCAAGAGTAATAAGATTATTCCAAATTACAAAACAGGAACATTTTGAGTTTGGTGACAAACCACATAAGCTGTTGGCGCGTCAATTGAAAAAACAGGAAAAGGAAAATACTATAAATAAAATTAAATCCGAGAATGGTGAATTACTAACACTACCTAAAGATATCAATAAAAGATTTGTTCAATTTTATCAAAATTTATACACATCAAAAACCAAAACAGAAATAGTAAAATTACAAACTTTTTAGATAAATGTAATCTACCAAAACTTGACCTTTTGGAACAAGAAGAACTAGGAGCGCAAATTACAATCGAAGAAATAGGTGAAACAATAAAATCGCTGAAAAATGGTAAGACACCGGGACCAGATGGTTTTAGTAATGAATTTTATAAAAAGTTTCATGAGATAACGACCCCCTATCTATTTAATTTATATACTCACGTTTTTAAAGAAAATAAATTACCTGAAACATTAGCAGAATCAACTATTACGCTTATTCCAAAGAAAGATAAAGATCTAGAGGAACCGGGCTCATATAGAGCTATATCACTTTTAAATACCGACCAGAAAATTCTAGCAAAGACTTTAGCTAGAAGACTAAGCAAATATATTAGTAAATTGATAAACCCTGATCAAACGGGGTTTATACCCAAAAGATATTCATTTAATAATTTGAGACGCCTGTTTAATATAATGTACTCACATAAAGTAGAGGAAGAAGACATATCAATTATTTCTTTGGACGCAGAGAAAGCATTTGATCAGGTAGAATGGCAGTATTTATACAAAGTATTACAAAAATTTAATATGGGAGAGAATTTTATTGCATGGGTGAAATTATTATATGATAAACCGATGGCAAGAATATTAACTAACAGCATGTTATCTCAAAAATTTCAATTATCAAGGGGTAATAGGCAGGGATGTGCTTTATCACCCCTGCTATTTGCCCTTATGATAGAACCTTAGGCTGAAAGTATAAGAAGTCATCCGAAGATTCAGGGTTATAATACTAGGGACTCAAATAATAAAATGTCATTATATGCAGATGATATTCTGTTATATATAACAAACTCACAAACGAGCATACCAAATTTATTAAATTTAATAGAGGAATTTGGGTCCTTTTCTGGATATAGAATAAACTGGAACAAAAGTGAAATTATGACGTTAAAACCTCAAGAATCCACACACTTATTGAAATTCCCCTTTAAAATAGCAACAGAAAAATTCAAATATTTGGGTATTCAGATTACTAGAAAACATAAAGCTTTATTCAATGCCAATATTATACCCTTAATAAATAAACTTAATATAATGATAAAATTTTGGAAAACACTCCCTTTATCATTAATTGGCAGAATAAATGCTATTAAAATGAGCTTCCTACCACAGTTATTATACCTATTTCAATCTATACCAGTATATGTACCAAAATATTTTTTTTCTAAACTGAACGCTAATATTACTAATTTTGTTTGGGATTACAAATCACATAGAATTAAAAAAGAACACTTATGTAAACCAAAAGATGTCGGGGGACTTTCACTCCCTAATTTTTTGTATTACTATTGGGCAATACATATTAAGAATATAATTTACTGGTTGGATAGTTCAACTCAACAGACAGAATGGATAAAAATGGAGAAAGAGGATTGTTATCCTTGTAATATAGGAACAATCCTCTTCTCCCCGAAAAAAATGAACAATACAATATATAAGAAAAACCCAATTATACAAGATACAATAAGAATATGGAAACAAATAAAATTATCCTTAAAATTAAGAAACCTATCATTGATAACACCGATAGCGAATAATCCTTTATTTAAACCATCTATGATGGATAAAATATATAATCAATGGGAAAGTTTAGGAATTAAAAGGATCGGGGATATGTATGAAATGGGAGATTTATTATTATTTCAACAATTACAATTAAAATTTAAACTGAAAAACACTCATTATTTTAAATATTTTCAGATTTGTAATTTTTTGAAGACATACATACAGGGATATCAAAAAATAACTCCTGATTTACTAGAAGAAGTAATGAATATAAAAGCTGATACACAAAAATTAATATCATTTTTATATAATAGTATCTTAAATATAGATTTACCTGTGACCGAGGTAATTAGAGAAGAGTGGGAACGGGAATTATTGATAAAAATTACGAAGGCTACATGGGAAAAGTATTTGACATACATTCACAAGTGTTCGATTAACGCAAGACATAACCTAATCCAATTTAAAATTTTACATAGATTATATTACTCAAAAACAAGATTAAATAAATTTTATCCAAATATATCACCCATTTGCGATAAATGTTTAACCCAAGATGCAACTATAACACACTCTTTTGTTTCTTGTATAAAACTTCATGGATTTTGGAGTGATATTTTTGAAATATTTACAAAATTATTTAAGACAAAAATGGAACCCAATAATGAATTGATTATATTTGGGGTAATGGAAGACGGGAACAAATTGAGCTCATCTGAAAAGTCAATTTTTAATTATGGTTTAATAATAGCAAAAAAATTAATATTGAAATTTTGGAAAAATACACCAATACCAACGCTCAAAATGTGGATTGCAAGTATGTTGGATACCGCACATCTTGAGGAAATGCGATTCCTCCTAATAGATAAATTTGACCAATTCATAACGAGTTGGTCTCCATTTGTCATCTTTTTGGAAACATATGGTGCAAAACAGATGTAAAAGCTAATCCGTGACTGCGGATGGTCAAGATTATAAATGATCTCCTTCTCTTTTCTTTTCTTCTCTTCTCTTCTTTTATTCTCTTTCTTCTATTTTCTATGTCTTAACTTTCTTTTTTCATTCTTTATTTTTCTTTTTCACACACTATATATCTCACATTTTTCTATTTTTCATTAACTAACTTTTTTCTTTTCTTTATTTCAAATTTTTTTTAAATAAGAAGCTGTACATAAAAGGTATTATGAAAATATGATTGTATAAAATTGTACTTACTTCTAATAAAAGTAAAATATTTAAAAAAAAATTAAAAAAAAGGACTAGAATGGTTAAAAGTGAATGTGAAAATTCCTCCACATTAACTTTATTTCCCTTTGCAGAGTCACTACTGTTTTCTAGCATTTTCTGTTTTAATTGCAAAAAACTGTCCTACGCCTCCCAGAATCACCTGATGGACATCCTAACGGCAGTGATATCCAGGAGATCATACCGTTTACGTGACGACCATTTTAAATATGCGTTTGGAAGTAGCATCAGTCCCCAGCCATATTTAAAGAACAGCATTATTGCGTACAACAACATTATTGACTGGTAAGGAATATATCAAATGTATATTGACATGTTAATTTGTTGAAGAAAATATTAAGGAAAAGAAAAAGAAACTTAACATGTATTTGTGAGAGAAATTCATAAAGGATCATTGACATTAATTTCTTGAAGAACATATAAATAAGAAACACACAACTTAATATGTATTTGTGAGAGAAATCCATAATTAATTTGTTGAAGAAAATATAGATAGGAAAGTAAAAAGGTTAACATATATTTGTGAGAGAAAGCCATAGAAGTTCACAAATAATGGTTTTGTCACTGCTCTTAATCTCTGCAGTTATTTTAATCTTGTCATGTAATAATTGTTTTTCCCTCAGTTCATCTGCAATAGAAATTGTTGCTAACTCCTCCAGCCTGCTGTGTTGTAGTATAAGGCATAGGTTTGGAATGTATATCTATCATTCAGTCACTTTGTGTTTTGCTCCCAGCTTCAGAACCAATTAGACTTTGCGGTGACCTTTTTAAATTCAGGGGTTGAAATCGAGGTCTGGATTACTTGAGTTCCTCGTTCAGGAAGCCAGTGATTCATCGGAGGAGTTGAAAGGCCACTGACAAACATTTTGGGGTTTCTGGCGCAGTCCTCAGTTACGCCCCTACCTCCGCTCAGCTTTCTCCCCTACTCCCTCCCTTCCACTTCTCAGAAGCAAAGGAAGTTAAACTGGCATGGTATGGGGTGGTACTTAGTTTATCCCATGTACCGAGTACAGTGAAATTCATTTTTGTATACAGGTCAGTACGTATCACCATATATAAGCACTTAGATACATGAGGAAGGATTTTGGCCCGAAACGTTGCCTATTTCCTTTGCTCCATAGATGCTGCTGCACCCGCTGAGTTTCTCCAGCACTTTTGTCTACCTTTGATTTCCCAGCATCTGCAGTTCCTTCTTAAGCACTTAGATACATGTTAGATAAGCATCTCAGATGGAGTACAAGTGTATTGCAGTAGTAACATAGAAAATATAGAAACATAGTAAATAGGTGCAAGAGGAGGCCATTCGGCCCTTCGAGCCAGCACCGCCATTCATTGTGATCATGGCTGATCGTCCCCTATCAATGACCCATGCCTGCCTTCTCCCCATATCCCTTGATTCCACTAGCCCCTAGAGCTCTATCTAACTCTCTCTTAAATCCACCCAGTGACTTGGCCTCCACTGCCCTCTGTGGCAGCTTCCTCACAGTGTACACTGAGACAGTACACAGAGTCGCCAGTTTGGCCCCATTTTCAAATCTCAGTTGTTGTAAGTGCAGGGATCTTGACCTGACCATGAAGCTCAGTTGTCCTGGGGGCGTTGCAGGGTCGGCCTGGCCAAGCGTAGCCGATGCTGCTGTCGGCCGTGTGTGGTCCACGTGCTCATTATAAGAGCTTTCTGAAGCTGCAGGTGAATTCTACACGTTGCCACATATTGTGCTACTGTAACGCTTCACTCCACTCTCTTTCCCTTCTCAGAACCAAAGGAATTTAAACTACAGATCTTTATTGCTTTCTGAAGCTGCAGGTGAATTTTACACTTTGCTACATATTGTGTTGCTTCACTGTACTTACTTTTCCATCTTCAGCTCTGGTCTCATGGAATGACACAGCTGCCTTTTGAGGAAAGATTTAGTGAATTGGACTTATTTTCGCTCCAGTTTAAATGAGTGAGAGGTTTAATTTAGTTTAAAGATACAGTGTGGAAGCAGACCCAGTTTCGCATCCTACACATGGTAATATTGGGCATTTTGGGTGCCTGACAAAATGGAGGATTTCTGCTTTTGTAAAGCTTGCTTGACATCTTATGCAAAAGCCGCAAAGACCATGAGGATCATGGCTCCAGAGTGTCTGTGGCCAAGCCAAACAGCTGATTGCATTTTCATTTCACTTGCACTGCCATTGCAGTTTCAAGGACAGGGCAGGCCATGTCAAACAGGTGATTGCATTTTCATTTCACTACCACTGCCATAGCAGTTTCAAGGACAGTGCAGGCCAAGCCAAACAGCTGATTGATTTTCATTTCACTTCCACTGCCATTGCAGTTTCAAGGACAGGACAGGCCAAGCCAAACAGCTGATTGCATTTTCATTTCACTCCCATTGCCCTTGCGGATTTAAGGACAGGGCAGGCCAAGCCAAACAGCTGATTGCATTTTCATTTCACTTCCATTGCCATTGCAGCTTCAAGGGCAACAGGGCAGGCCAAGCCAAACAGCTGATTGCATTTTCATTTCAACTTCACTGCCATTGCAGTTTCAAGGACAGGGCAGGCCAAGCCAAACAGCTGATTGCAATTTCATTTCACTTCCACTGCCATTGCAGTTTCATGGACAGGGCAGGCCAAGCCAAACAAGTGATTGCATTTTCATTTCTCTTCCACTGCCATTGCAGTTTCAAGGACAGGGCAGGCCAAGCCAAGCAGCTGATTACATTTTCATTTCACTTCCAGTGCCATTGCAGTTTCAAGCACAGGGCGGGCCAAACAACTAATTTCATTTTTATTAAGGGCTAACAAATCATTTATTGCAAGTACATTGCAGACTCACAGTTCAGTTGATTCACAGCTTAGCATGGGAGTCGTTTCATCTTCCTCGCAATCTTACTGAGTGACTGAGTCATGTCCAGGCATCCGGGGTTTTATAGTCCTTCCCCCGGAAGGGGCGTTACCTTCATTGCGGCGATTGACAGGCGAGAGCATCTCAAGGTTTTTTAAACACTCATAACTCTTTTATTATTCATCGATGGGAAAAATCCTCAGGGCCTGAGTGACTGAGTCATGTCCAGGCATCTGGGGTTTTATAGTCCCTCCCCCGGAAGGGGCGCTACCTTCATTGCGGCGATTGACAGGCGAGAGCATCTCAAGGTTTTTTAAACACTCATAACTCTTTTATTTTTCATCGATGGGAAAAATCCTCGGGGCCTGATCAGCGGTGGAGGATTATGAGTATGATGGCCAAAAATCATAGCAATACATGGTAGTGTTTTTTTCTAAAATCAATATACAGCGCAAATGGAAGTGGTCAAGATGAGATTTTTAATTATATAGATAATGGTCTTGCTATCTTGTTTGGCATGGACATTGCGGGCTGAAGGGTCTGTTCTTGTCCTGCACTGTTCGGCATGTTCTATATTATACATCTATAAGCTTCCTTAAGCTGGAAGTGTGTAAATGTACAATCTGATATCTATCGCAATAGCAGGAAATCACTCACCTTTTGAATCAAAATATTTTAGCCACCTTTACTCAGTGTGGAAATGTCAAAGACCACAGGACGTGGCTTTAAGGAGAGAAGAGCATCATTTAAAGATGTTCAGAGCTAGTTTTTTTTAGACACACGTTTGTGGGTGCCTGGAAAGCACTGCCAGAGCTGGTGGTGAAGACAGATAAGTGGCGTTTTAGAGGCCTTTAAATGGGCAGCACGGTGGCACAGCGGTAAAGTTGCTGCCTTATAGTGCAAGAGTCCCGGGTTCGATCCTGACTACGGGTGCTGTCTGTGCGGAGTTTGTACGTTCTCCCCATGACCTCTGTAATCCATTTCCTCCAGTAACTCTACTGCTGTGCCACTGTGTCACGACTTGTGTTGAAGTTGATACTACAGCAGCTAAATGGCCAGAACACCAAATTAATAACACGATCATTAATAATAACATTAATAACCTGAAGTAAAATCGGTTATGGGCACATTGGAAAAAACCCCGATACAACACAGTTAATTAGTTTTATTTTATTTTTGCCTTGAAAACTTTTGGCATGGGCATATTAATGGGTTTGCACAAGATTAATGGCAAATTGCAAATTGCCTCTCATTTAATCCACTATTAGCTGTCTTTGGTTCCAAGTCTGTCTTTAAACTTCACGTGCCAACATTTCCAGTTTATCTTAACATTACTAGAATGCTGTTCCTACTTTCAACTGAGAGTGGAGCTATTTTCAAGGTACACCTAGACTTGCTGGACGTTCATTTAGAATCTGGGCTTTTCCAGAACAAACCAATGCAACATTTCAGGTCTCGACCCAAAACGTGACCTCCATGTTCTCCAGAGGTGGTAACTGACCTGCTGAGTTACTCCAACACTTTGTTTCTTTTTTTTGTAAACCAGCATTTGCAGTTCCTTGCTTCTAAGTTAATCTATACTCCGTATATTTTAAAGGCGGAGATTGACAGATTCTTGATTAGTACTGGTGTTATGGGGAGAAGGGGGGAGAATGGGATTGAGAGGGAGAGATAGATCAGCCATGATCGAATGGTGGAGTAGACTTGATGGGCCGAATGGCCTAATTCTGCTGCTATAATTTATGAACAGTCCTGAAGAAGTCTCGAACCTAAATGCTGCCTATTTGTCTTCAGAGATGTTGCCTGACCCGCTGAATTACTTCAGCGCACTTTTATTTAAACATGGGCTTGTACTTCCTTCAGTCTTGAAAGCACAATATTATTAGTCCTCCTCTAGACTGCCTTTCCTCTTGGTGCTAAATGTCTATGTAAACAAACCGCAAAAAATGCAAACTGCAAATAAGTCAATGTTCTCCAGCGATGCTGCCTGGCCCGTTGAGTTACTCCAGCACTCTGTTGTTCTTTTGCTGCAAAATCAAAGGTTAGGTTGATGTGGAATCTGCCTTCCCAAGCGAGTCAGATTATCAGGATCTCTTATCTCAAGCACTTCAATACACACATGTTCTCTCTCATAGTTAGGTGCCAAATGACATGTATAACTCATCCAGTTGGCAGTAAAATCTCCTCCGCAGGTTTCTGCTAACATTGGTGTGTGTTTGTGTGTGTGTTTGTGTGTGTGTGCATGTGTGGCTGTCTGTGTGTGTGTCTGTGTGTGTTTGTGTGTCTGTGTGTGTGTCTGTGTGCGTGTCTGTGCGTGTGTGTGTATGAGTCTGTGTTTGTGTGTGTGTGTGTCTATGTGTGTGTCTGTGTGTGTGTGTCTGTGTCTGCCTATTTGGAAGGATACCAGAGGAAGCCAGATTGTGTTAGTTTTAGTTTTAGTCTTCGGTCCACTGAGTCCACACCGACCATTGTTCACCCCTTCAGTAGGTTCACTTTTTCCCACTTTTTGCATCCTACACACTAGAGGCCAAATAACCTCCAAAGCCCCACGTCTTTAGAATGCAGAAGGAAACTGGAGCACCTGGACTAAACTTGCGCGGTCACGGAGAGAACGTGCAAACTCCACACAAACAGCGCCAGAGGCCACGATTAAACCCTGATCTCTGGCTTTGTGAGATAGCTACTTTACCAGCTGCACCACTGTGCCACCCTAAAGGTTTTGATCAAAGTTCCAAGATGCAATTATTGCTAATTTAACAAGTTTTCAATATGCAACACGGTGTTTGATTGCAATTGTGATCCTGCCCTCTTTTCAGTTATGGTATCTTTGTTTGTGTATGAGCTACCAGGCTCTAGATTTGTAATGCATCCCACACAAGATTGAAGACCCCCAACTTTAGCAGGATCGAAACATACATTCCTTAATGGTGTATTTTTGATGTAAGTGTGACATTAGGTAGATACAAAATGCTGGAGTAACTCAGCGGGACAGGCAGCATCTCTGGAGAGAAGGAATGGGTGACGTTTCGGGTCGGGATCCTTCCCCAGATGCTGAAGACATTGGGTAGCTGTGTGTTTTGGTGGGAAGCTCGGTATTGTTGCCAATGCTCTTGTGTTGTCCATCCATCTTACTAACAGTAAAATAGCCATGTTGTTCTCTGGCCCATATTAAGGTGTCATTGTGAGGTTATATAATATGTATGCACATTTGCTGTATCATCGAGTTGTACAGCATGGGAACAGGCCCTTCATCCTAACTTGCCCACGCAAACCAACATGCCTCGTCTACATTCGTCCCACCTGCCTGTGTTTGGCCCATATCCCTCTAAACCTGATCTATCCATGTACCTGTCTAACTGTTTCTTAAACGTTAGGATAGTCCCCGCCTCAACCACCCTTTGTGTGAAAAAGCAAGTAGCCTGAAGAAGGGTCTCGACCCGAAATGTCACCTATCACTTTTTCTCCAGAGATGCTGCCTGACCCGCTGAGTTACTCCAGCTTTTTGTGTCTAAACGAGCATCTGCAGTTCCTTCCGACACAAGTCGCCCACCTCCACTCACCAACTTCCAATAGTTATGAAGATCCCTCTACAACTCATTGTCAAGTTTGGCAGATGTCAAGGGAATAAATGCAGGCGAGAGCCCCTTGGGAAAACCAAGCGTGCAGATGCTGCAAAACCCAAAACAAAATGCTGGAAAACTCTCAGCAGGTCAGGCAGCATCTGTGGAAGGAGAAACATTAACATTTCAGGTACAGGACCCTTCATTTGTTTTTGACCATTCAAAGCATTAATTATTTGTTTTTGTTTGCTTAATTGGAACTGTAAACATGCTGGCAAAAACAAACTTCTATATCTACAATTGGGAATTTGTGCAAGACTGAATGAGATATGCCAGTTATTTGTCTGGCATTGCCCTGGAGTTTGCACAGACCAGGGAAGAACAGCTCTTGGGTTGGGCTTTGAAAGTTAAAGGTCTGTCTCAACTGTGCGAGTTGACCCACGAGTGACCCTGAGTTTAAAACAAATTTAACTCGTGGTAATCACGTACAATTAACGTAGCGGGAACGTCGGAACTCGTGGACGCAACTTATAGCGACTCTTGGCGCTAACGGGAGGTACACGTGAAACTTGTTAACTCTTGCAAAAAGTTCAAACATGTTTTGAACTTTTCCACGAGTAAAAATGTACTCTTGAGGTTAAAATTTGAAACATTTTAAACTCGTTGTAAGAACGTAGTGGCCCGTGCGTTTAACTTTGTGACTCGTGAGTCTACCGTGGGAACTCTTTTTAGAAACAATAATCAGGGACAGAAATATCAGTTACTTAGACCTTTTTAAAGACAAATTCTGCTTAACAAAGTTAAGCAAGTTATTGATAAGGGTGACAGAGTGGGTAGAAAAGAAAAAATTGCTTTAAGTTTATATATATAAATTTTGTGTATTTGGGACTGAGCTCACAACCCTTAAGACAAACCAGTATTGAGGAACAGCGTGAGAACATTTTATGACACTTCATGGCAGCCTAATCTGAGGTTTGCCAGTCATGTCCAGAAGCCATCTCTGCCAGTGTGCTGTTGAAGAAGACAGGGTTGTGTTCACCTCTCCTGCACCCCTGTTCCGTAGGACAACACCAACTCTTTCATTATGCGGATGTTAAAGGCTGGGTTTTATTGTCAAGCCATGAATGCCAGATTCCCGATCTCTTCACTGAACTTTACTGAATCAAAGGGTTCTATAGGAGGTGCTGCCTCAAAAAGGCAGCCAGCATTGTCATGGACCCACACTACCCTGGCCATGCTCTCATTTCATTCCTGCTGAGCAGAAGGTATAAGAATCTGAAAACCATGACCTCCAGGTTCAAGAACAGCTTCTTCCCAACAACCATCGGGCTTTTTGAACACAACAAATGCTAACTAAACTATGAACTACAAACTGCCTTGTTTGGCACTAAGGACTTTGGGATTTTTTGCAATAATACTGGATTTTTTTAATATATATTTTCTTTGTTTAGTATATTATCTATGAGTATTGTGTTTACTGGCCTGTTTTGCTGCTGCAAGTGGGAACTCTTTAACTCAGAGGGCAGGCAGCATCTCTGGAGAGAGAAGGAATGGGTGATGGGATGACATTTCCAAATTGGGGGAGAGGGGGGTGAGGGGGGTGGGGGTGGAGGAGAGAGGGTGGAGAGTGTGGAGAGGGAGAGGAGGGGGAGACAGATGGGGGCGACTTCATTCACTGGCTGCGGGTGCCTGTCACTGAAACAGGTAGGTGAGATTTCACATCCACCTTGTGTGTGTGTGTCTCTCTCTCTCCCTCCCTCCCTCTCACACAGGCTGAGAGACTCTGCCTCTCTGTGAGTGTACGTCCCTTTCTCCCCCTCTCCCTGGGCTCTATATGCTCATTGTTTCCTATGAGAGACTTTGAAAAATAAGAATCACATTTCACACATTGATTTTATGACTTTTAATTCTTAACATGACCATAATCACAATCTTTTACACCACCACCCATCACCGCTCAGTTATACAGAGCTGCAGCCTGCTGCGTAGTTAGCTGCTTTGCAATCTGAATATGGAGACGGCCGTCTTAGTGGAGCAGATTCGCCATTTGATGAAGGGACAGACCTGGGAGATTAGTTCCGTTATCCCTCTGATGCACGGAGCGGGCGATGCCCTTGCCGGTGTCACCGCTCCGGAGTGCTGTGACCGCCCGACCACCAACATCTGCGGTTTGTGGTCCGCGGTCTGCGGTCTGCGGTCTGAGGGGTCGTCCCGCCGCGGGCGGGCGGCTCACTGGGTCGAAAAAAACGCGGAGTCAGAGTCGAAGCTCCAACCTTGGACTCCAATAGCCTTCTTGCAAACATTTTCTCCAAATGAGCCAATTTAAACAAGGCAGGCTTTCTATAGTATGTAAAAAAAAAAGCATGACATCATTTTTTTAACATGTGATGATTTTTAAACACTTCGATATACATTGTTGCCTCAAGATTAACGGGAGAGAGGAACTTGGTACACTCGGGAGACGAACTTGGAACATCGCAGAAATGAGAAGTAAACGGGAAACTTAGACATACCCGTGGGAACTCGGTTTAAACACGGGATCATAAACTATGTAGTATCGTACGCAACCACGAGTCTTTCACTCGGGGGTCATTCGTGGGTCAACTCGCACAGTGAGACAGCCCTTTTACACTGTAATTTATTGAAGGAAAACTCATGCTGATGCTCACATGTTTGTACACTATGTACAAAGAGTCTGAAGATGGGTCTCGACCTGAAACGTTACCCATTCCTTCTATCCAGAGATGAGTTACTCCAGCATCATCCAGTGTCAATCTATGATTCGCAAAATAATGCAGTGACAAAAACCTGTTCATTGTACCTTGGTACACGTGACAATAAACTAAACTGAACTGAACTGAGAAAAATCAACAGAGAAATTTGTGGGCTGTCAAATCAAAATCGCTTTCTGCATTTAGTTATACAGCATGGAAACAGGCCCTTTGGCCCAACATGCCCACGCCGGCCAACCTGTCCCAGCTACACTCGTCCCACCTGCCGGCATTTGACCCATAGCCCTCCCAAACTATCCTAAGCATGTACCAGTCTTAAGGTTTCTTAAATGTTGGGATAGTCCCAGCCTCAACTATCTCCTCTGGCAGCTTGTTCCATACACCCACCACCTTCTGTGTGAAAAGGCTACCCCTCAGATTCCTGTTAAATCTTATCCCCTTCACCTTAAGCCTATGTCCTCTGGTCCTGATTCCCCTACTCTGGGGAAGAGACTCTGTTCTTCTACCCGATCTATTCCTCTCATTTATGGGGAAGCACTAGGTGCAGATACTTGTCCACGTTAGGAAGCTTTCTAGTTGAGGCAGAGTGCGATTACCTGTGGGAACAGGGTTGCCAACTTTCCCACTCCCAAATAAGGGACAAAAAGTCAAAATACGGGACAAATTCCCGAGGGCAATTCGTTGACCGACTCGGCCGTGGTTGGGTGAATGATAAGTTGGCCCAGGTGCTGGACTGCACACAAAGCCCAGCTGGCGGGCCAGCTGAGGAGTTTTAGCCCAAACTACATTGTTTTTTTTTTTTTTTTTTTTTTTTTTTTTTTTAATTTTTTTTTATTTTTTAGAAGTACGGTAGATTACAGTAATGTACAACACGTATATATTAATACATTTTTTGTACCGCTTCACTTTTTTAAACTTTAAGAAAGAAAAAGAAAGAAGTAAGAAAAGTGAAGAAAGTGCGCAAAGGTTGTGAAGTGCAAAAGAGTGTTGGGAAAAGAAAGCCCCTTAGAAAAGAGGTTAGAGAAGGAAGTAAAGTTAGAAAATAGACCCTAGAAAAAAAAAGAGAAAAAAAGAAGGAACAATCGCTCTATTATAACTCTTATACCATACTTCATAGAGAAGGAACTACCAACCAAGTCTGTTTTTATTTTACCTCCCATTACCAGGTCCAGATACCTTTTATTTATTTATTTGTTTTTCTAAATTACTATTGCACCTCATGCTTGTAATAGGTCCAAAAACGTAGACCACGTCTTTTGAAATTGATCTACTTTGCCTACTAGGAGGAATCTCATCTCTTCCAGATGTAATGTTTCCAACATATTTGATGTCCACATTTTTATTGTTGGTGTGGGCGCATTTTTCCAGAATTTAAGTATAAGCTTTTTTCCCATTATTAGCCCATAATTGAGTAAATTCTTCTGATACACGTTTAATTCAGGAATACCTTCCGATATTCCAAAAATAATCCATTCTGGTTTTGGTACCAGTTTTATTTTGATTAATTTTGAAAAAATATCAAATATTTCAAACCAGAATTTTTGGATTTTTGTACAAAAAACAAAAGAATGTGCTATGGTAGCTTCTTGACATATACATTTATCACAGATTGGTGAGACGTTAGGAAAGATTTTATTTAGTTTGGTTTTTGAATAATATAATCTATGTAATGTTTTAAATTGGATAAGCGTATGTCGTACGTTGATCGAGCATTTATGCACCTGTAATAAATGATTATCCCAACTCTCTTTTGAAATTTTTATACCTAGATCTTGTTCCCAATCTCTTCTAATTCCATCTGTTGTGGGTATTTCTATATTTAAGATGATATTATATAAGTATGATATTAAATTAACTGATTCCGCCTTTGTCTTCATTGCTTCATCTAGTAAGTCGGAAGGCATATTATAATAATCTTTTGTGTGTGTTTTCAAATAGTCACAGATTTGTATATATTTAAAATATTGATTATTTTTCAAATTATATTTCAGTTGTAGTTGTTGGAATGATAGTAATTTTTCTAATTCATACAGATCTTCGAGCGTTTTAATTCCCATTCTTTCCCATTGTATAAATGCTTTATCTATGATTGAAGGTTTAAACGATGGGTTATTGACTATTGGTATTAAGAGAGATAGGTTTCTTAATTTTAGATTCTGTTTTATTTGCTTCCATGTTCTAATAGTGCTATATATAATTGGATTTTTATTATAATTTTTATTATTCAAATTTATTGGAGAGAGAATAATCGCTCCTATATTATTCGGGGAGCAATCCCCTTTTTCCATTATAATCCAGTCCACCTGCTGGGCAGAATTGTCCAGCAGGTGAATCATATTTTTAATATTTACTGCCCAGTTATAATACATAAAGTTAGGGAGCGCTAGACCCCCCAACTCTTTTCGTTTGTTAAGGTGTGTTCTTTGTATTCTGTGGGATTTGTAATCCCATATAAAATTTGTAATGTCTGAGTCCAGTTTTTTGAAAAACTTTTTTGGGAGATATATAGGTATTGATTGAAATAGGTAAAGGATTTGTGGTAAGAAAATCATTTTTATAGCATTTATCCTACCTATTAAGGACATCGGAAGTGTTTTCCAAAATTTAATCAGATTATTTAATTTCTTAAGTAGGGGATTATAATTAGCTTTAAACATATCATGGTAATTTCTAGTAATCTCAATTCCTAAATATTTGAATTTTTCCATAGCTATTTTAAAAGGGAATTTCCTGAGATGTGTTGAGTCTTTTGGTTTAATCGACATAATTTCACTTTTGTTCCAATTTATTCTATATCCTGAAAAGGATCCAAAGTCCTCAATTAAGTTTAATATATTTGGTATACTAATTTGTGGTTTTGTGATGTACTACATTGTGCGCAAAGTCCGGCACCCTATCCAACTCATGAACCGATGATCGGACATGAGAAGGAGGGGTGGTGGTGGTAAGCAAAGGTCCGAAGGTCAGACAGCTGGCTGGGCTGCAGACCGATGGGGCCACGGGCGAGGCGCTGCTGCTGCTGCACTCCAGGGGCTGCACTACGTTGGGCTGGGTGACACGGGGCTGGACGCGGCGCTCCAACCTGACAGTCCCCTCGACCCGAGTAGTAGCAGTCAAATATGGGACAAGGGTGGTCCCTTATGGGACAAACCAATTTAGCCCAAAATCCGGGATGGCCCGGCTAATATGGGACAGTTGGCAACCCTATGTGGGATTTGGAATCATAGTTATACAGCAAGGAAACAGGCCTTTCAGCCCATCTGTTTAAAATACAAGATTAAAATTGTGTATGTCCACCCTGGTTTCATATCCCTGTTGTGCGATGTCTAGGATTTCTGAAAGTAACAAACAAGGTACAACATTCGGAGATCGAGGGGGTAATCGCTGCGATTTGTACCCCTCAAGGTTGATGAAATTCCCCTCACTCTGTGCAAAACACTAGGCCATGAATTGGAGTTCTCTTCTATGTGTAATTAGTCTTTAAAAAATGATTCATTATGGAGCAGGAGTTTCTAATTAGCTTAAGTACCAGCATAACCAAAACAGACTAACAGTTTATTTGTTGTGTAAGAAGGAACTACAGATGCTGTTTAAACCGAAGATAGACACAAAAAGCTGGAGTAACTCAGCGGGAGAGGAAGCATCTCTGGAGAGAAGGAATGGGTGACGTTTCGGGTTGAGACCTTTCTTCAGACTGGTTAGGGATAAGGGAAACAAGAGATATAGTCGGTGATGTAAAAGTTGTTTAAAAGTACAATGAATGAAAGATATGTAAAAAAGTGATGATGATAAAGGAAACAGGCCATTGTAAGCTGTTTGTAGGGTGAAAACGGGAAGCTGGTGCGACTTTGGTGGGGGAGGGATACAGAGAGAGAGGGAATGCCGGGGCTACCTGATGTGGGAGAAATCAAGATTCGTACCACTGGGCTGTAAGCTGCCAAGCAAAATATGAGATGCTGTTCCTCCAATTTGTGTTTAGCTTCACTCACTCTGCCAATGGAGGAGACTGAAGACAGAAAAGTCTGTGTGGGAATGGGAAGGAGAATTAAAGTGTCCAGCAAAGGGGAGATCAGGTTGGTTCAGGTTGGAGAAGGCAATTCTGGGTTTAGTGTTTTGTAATGAACCAGATTTGATAAAGGAACTTAAAGGTGAAGGAGCCATTAGGAGGTAGTGACCATAATATTGTCAAGTTTAATCTACAATTGGAGAGGGAGAAGGGTAAATTGGAGGTGTCAGTGTTACAGTTGAATAAAGGGCACTATGGAGCCATGACGGAGGAGCTGGCCAAAGTTGACTGGAAAGATACCATAGCAGGGATGACAGTGGAACAACAATGGCAGGTATTTCTAGGAATAATACAGAAGGTACAGGATCAGTTCATTCCAAAGAGGAAGAAAGATTCCAAGGGGAGTAAGAGGCGACCGTGGCTGACAAGGGACGTCAGGGACAGTATAAAAATAAAAGAGAAGAAGTACAACGTAGCAAAGATAGGCGGGAAGCAAGAGGATTGGGTAATGTTTAGAAGAAGATAACTAAAAAGACAATACGTGGAGAAAAGATGAGGTACGAAGGTAAGCTAGCCAAGAATATAAAGGAGGATAGTAAAAGCTTCTTTAGGTATGTGAAGAGGAAAAATGTAGTTAAGACCAAAGTTGGACCCTTGAAGACTGAAAAGGGTGAATTTATTATGGGGAACAAGGAAATGGCAGATGGGTTGAACAGGTACTTTGGATCTGTCTTCACTAAGGAGGACACAAACAATCTTCCTAATGTACTAGTAGTCAAAGGATCTGGGGTGATGGAGGAACTGATGGAAATCCACATTAGGCAGGAAATGGTGTTGGGTAGACTGATGGGACTGAAGGCTGATAAATCCCCAGGGCCTGATGGTCTGCATCCCAGGGTACTTAAGGAAATGGGTCTAGAAAATCATGGACGCATTGGTGATCATTTTCCAATGTTCTATAGATTCAGGATCAGTTCCTCTGGATTGGAGGGTAGCTAATGTTATTCCACTTTTTAAGGCGGGAGAGAGAAAACAGGGAATTATCGACCAGTTAGCCTGACATCGGTGGTGGGAAAGATGCTGGTCAATTATGAAAGATGAACTAGCGGCACATTTGGATAGCAGTGACAGGATCGGTCTGAGTCAGCTTGGATTTACGAAGGGGAAATCATGCTTGACTAATCTTCTGGAATTTTTTGAGGATGTAACTTGGAAAGTGGACAATGGACAGCCAGAGGATGTAGTGTACCTGGAATTTCAGAAAGCATTTGATATGGTCCCACATAGGAAATTAGTGGGCAAAATTAGGGCACATGGTATTTGGGGTAGAGTGCTGATGGATAGAAAATTGGTTGGCAGACAGGAAACAAAGAGTAGGGATTAACGGTGACTAGTGCGGTACCGCAAGGCTTGGTGCTCGGACCACAGCTATTTCCAATATACATCAATTTGGATGAAGGAATTCAAAGTAACATTAGCAAATTTGCAGATGACACAAAGCTGGGTGGCAGTGTGAACTGTGAGGATGATGCTATGAGAATGCAAGGTGACTTGGTATCAAAAACAGGAAGGCAGATTACTATCTAAATGGTGTCAAGTTGGGAAAAGGGGAAGTACAAAGGGATCTGGGGGTCCTTGTTCATCAGTCTATGAAAGTAAGCATGCAGGTACAGCAGGCAGTGAAGAAAGCGAATGGCATGTTTACCTTCATAACAAGAGGAGTTGAGTATAGGAGCAAAGAGGTCCTTCTGCAGTTGTACATGGCCCTAGTCAGACAACATCTGGAGTATTGTGTACAGTTTTGGTCCCCTAATTTGAGGAAGGACATTCTTGCTATTGATGGAGTGCAGCGTAGGTGTACAAGGTTAATTCCCGGGATGGTGGGACTGTCATGTGCTGAGAGAATGGAGCAGCTTGGCTTGTACACTCTGGAGTTTAGAAGGATGAGAGGGAATCTTATTGAAACATATCAGATTGTTAAGGGTTTCGGCACGCTAGAGGCAGGAAACATGTTCCCGATGTTGGGGGAGTCCTGATCCAGGGGCCACAGTTTAAGAATAAGGGGTAAGCCATTTAGAACGGAGATGAGGAAACACTTTTTCTCACAGAGAGTTGTGAGTCTGTGGAATTCTATGCCTCAGCGGGCGGTGGAGGCCGGTTCTCTGGATACTTTCAAGAGAGAGCTAGATAGGGCTCTTAAAGATAGCGTAGTCAGGCGATATGGGGAGGGCAGGAATGGCCTACGCCTGCACCCATTGTCTATTGTCTATTGTGTAGGGACAGGTGTTCCATCTCCTGTGGTTGCAGGGGAAATTGTGTCATGTGCTTGCTTAAATCCAAGAGTTATGCTCAAGACAGGGTCTTGTGCTGTAAGCCAAGGTTCAGTGAAAATCCCCAAGTAGTTACACTCAAAGTTTCTGTGTAAGTGACAGATGTTTTTAAGAAGACAAAAATCCCAAGTGTAACATGCAGCCATTAGTGACTAATACAGGATTAATCCTAGTTCAGAATTGTAGTTTTCCACTTAAACCATGTTGAATAATGGAGGCTTATTTTAAAATCTAGCTGGGTGAGACATTTAGACAAGTAAAATACCTTCTGGTTTTTGGTCAAGTGCCAAGTAGAAACTGAACTCTCTGCTCGAACTGAAGCAGTAATGTCTGCCTCAAATCTTTTGGAATACATGAGGTAAACATTCAAACCATGTTCAAAATGTGTAGGAAGGAACTGCAGATGCTGGTTTACACCAGAGATAGACACAGAGTTCTGGAGTAACTCAGCGGGACAGGCAGCATCTCTGGAGAGAAGGAATGAATGAGTTTTCGGGTCGAGACACTTTGTGGGTTTGGTGACCCCTGTAGACGGCTCCATTTAGTTTGTGCAATTCGGGCCATTCGGCCCCACTGACCTGTGCCTCCTATCCTACTTGCCAAGGTTAATGGTGGCAGGAGGAGTGAATGATTATTTTTCCTTCTTAGGGTTCCTTTTACCAATCTGTTACAAGAACAGCTGCGTCTAGCATTTATATATGCCTGAAGTAATCGAACTCCGCAATTGAATCTACAATGTTGTACACGTTCTTCTTCCTAACGTGTCTAATCTGATGTGCAACTATTTGGGCGGCACGGTGGCGCAGCGGTGGAGTTGCTGCCTTACAGCGCCAGAGACCCGGGATCAATCCTGACTGGGGGTGCTGCCTGTACCTTCTCCCTGTGACAGCGTGGGTTTTCTCCGGGTGCTCCGGTTTCCTCCCACACTCCACAGACCTGCAGGTTTTCTAGGCTAATTGGCTTCAGAAAATTTGTAAATTGTCCCTAGTGCATAGGGTAGTGCTAGCGTACGGGGTGATCGCTGGTCGGTGTGGTCTCGGTGGGCCGAAGGGCCTGTTTCCGCGCTATATCCCTAAAGTTTAAATCAGCTTGTCTTAACTCATCTCATTCCCTTCCCCACTAAACCCTTTGTTAAAATTAAAGATTGATAACCTGAGGTATAGAACATAGAACAGTACAACACAGGAAAAAGCCCCTCGGCCCACAATGCCTGTGCTAAACGTGACACCACTGCCAACTCTTATCTGTCTGCACATTATCATTATCCCTCCATTCCCTGCCTATCCCAAAACCTGTTAAATGCCATTGTTGTATCTGCCTCCACCACCCCTGGCAACACACTCAAGGTGCACTCTAACCTTTTATAACTTGCTCCACACATCTTTCAACTTTGCCCCACTCTTGTTAAAGCTATGCCCTCTAGTATTCTATCTCTGTCCTGGGAAAAAGGTGGCGCAGCGGTAGAGTTCCTGGCTTACACTGCTTGCAGTGCCAGAGACCCGGGTTCGATCCTGACTACAGGTGTAGATGGTTTATGCATGCAACCAATAATATAGCTACCTCAGTACCACTAACCACGCCTTAGTTATCAAGTATAAGAACTCTATCTCCCGTGTGCTCCTCCCTTGGTTCCAGCATGATGATAGACTGGGTGCAGTCAGTGCTGGAAAGTGTTTAACCTGTCTTATTATTAAACGTTAAGTAAAGCTACAAGTGAGTCAGACTTAGCTCCTTTACATGGTGTTAGCAAGTTAAACGCGCGCCTCCTGTATGTCGTGGTTTTTTTTCTTTATAAGTGTTGCTTTATCGGAGTTTTGTGATTTTGCTATGGCATCCTCGTGCCGCAAACCCTCGCCCCTGGTCTTTGATGCTGACATAGCTGAACGCTGGGCGACTTTTGAAATGGACTTCACTCATTACATCAATATCGTGCATCACAACGATCCTGATATTGTTAAAGCTTCTCTCCTACTGAACCTTGCGGGTCCAGATGCCATGAGGAGAGCGCGAGCCTTTGCCTATGATCCTGAGGTCCGGGATGGGAACGACCTGGTTCAGGTACCTGCGGAGTCTGCCAACGACCCAGTGTGTCTATTGCGAAAATTTGCCGAAATTTGCGACTTGCCCTCTAACCGTATTTTAGAGCGTGCGAAGTTTTTCACGAGAAAGCAACAGCCCGACGAACCTGTTGAATGCTTTATTGCGGATCTGCGCTATCTCGCGCAGCGGTGCCGTTTTGAAAACATGACTGACCAGCTAACCAGGGACATTTTAGTGACAGGTATGCTGGATCAGAAACTGCGATCCGAGCTACTGAGGAGGCCGGATCTTACCCTGACGGACGCTATGCATGCATGCAGGTTGGCTGAAGTCGTTGACCCGTTGTTCGGACAAAGGGGCACTGATGGCCGATCGGTCAATTTAACTGGTCTCAGCAGACCACGTCCCAAAATAGATAACGCTAAACCCGCGCCGGCAGGTTATGGCCCCGGGGGACGGGTGATTAAAAGGTGCCCTAATTGTAACTATATACATTCAATGCAATCGCAGTGTCCAGCTTATGGTAAAGCATGTAATTTCTGCAAGAGATTGAATCACTTCTCGGCGGTTTGCCGTTCTCGTGGGAACCTGCCACCTGTTCCTAGACAAGTATTAAACAACCTAGCACAAGTTGATAGCGATTTTGGTTCCCAGTCCTCGCTCGACACTGCCCACGACTCTGAGGCAATTAGTTCTCAAGGAGATGCTAGTATATTTACACTCCTACATGCACCTGCTCGCCTCCCCGATCCATCGGTTCTCGTTACCGTCCGTCCACAGCTAAACTCGACACGGGGGCAAAAGTCAATGTTATGTCAACAAACCTGTTCCGAAAGATTAGACACAATGAACCACTGACTTCAGACCGTTCCACCTTACGTGCCTATGGGGGCGAGGTACTGAAACCTGTGGGAAAGGCAACTTTTAATTGTGTGCTGCAGAAGTCATCGCGGCCCCTCATGTTTTATGTTCTGGATTCTGATTGTGTGACTCTGTTGGGCAACCAGGCGTGCCAAGACCTGGGACTAGTGTCCTTCGATCGTACTGTCCACGAAATACGTTTGCCAATGGATCCGTTATCCGAGTACCCGGACCTGTTTGATAATGAACTGGGCAAACTGCCCCTGGTCTACAAGATTGTCACCGACCCCAAAGTGGTGCCAGTGGTCCGTGCACCACACAGAGTATCCCTCGCTTTAAAGGATAAAGTGGAAGCGATGCTGAAGAGCATGGTTACAATGGGGGTGCTGGAAGCAGTGAGCGAGCCCACCGAGTGGGTCTCCACCATGGTTGCTACCCTGAAAAAGGACAAAAACGAGATACGGGTGTATTAACCCCAAAGACCTGAACCTAGCGATTAGGCGGCCACACTACCCCATGAGAACCGTAGAGGACGTCGCAGCTCAGGTCGGTCAGGCTACGGTGTTTTCTGTCCTTGATGCAAAAAGCTCTTTCTGGCAAATACCACTCGATAAGCGCTCCTCCGACTTGACAACTTTCTCCACTCCTTATGGCAGATTTAGGTTTCTTCGAATGCCATTCGGTATTAACTCTGCCAGTGAAGTGTTTCAGCGATCCATGGAACAGCTGTTCGCTGACATGCCTTGCGCCATCATCGTTGACGACATCCTAGTTTATGGGGAGAATGCTGCCGAACATGATAAGAACCTCCGCAAAGTCCTGGACTGTGCCCGGCAGATTAACTTAAAACTGAACAAGAATAAATGCCGGTTCCGGGTCTCAGAGGTGCCGTACGTCGGGCACATCTTCACTTCCAAGGGGCTGAAACCCGACCCGCAAAAGACTATCGCTATATCCGAAATGCCAGCCCCAACTGACGTGCTTGGTCTACAACGATTCCTGGGCATGGTCAACTACCTCGGGAAGTTTGTACCGAATCTCAGTGAGCTGAGCTCATCCCTGAGACAACTAACTAAGAAAGGCATCGCCTGGTCCTGGTTTCCACAACACCAGCAGGCTTTCGAATGCCTGAAGTCTAAGCTGATCAGCACCCCGACACTCAAATTCTTCGACCTGCGCCGTCCCATTGTTGTGACCTGTGATGCCTCTCGTTTTTGACTGGGTGCTGCTTGCCTGCAGCTCTACGGCGACGGCTCCCTGCTACCGGTCTCGTATGCCTCTCGGACCATGACCGACACGGAGCAACGATATGCTCAGATCGAGAAGGAGCTCCTGGCTGTGGTGTTCGCTTGTTCCAAATTCAAAGACTTTCTCTTTGGCTGTAGATTTACAGTCGAGACCGACCACCAGCCACTGGTAACCATTCTTAACAAACCCATACATGTTGCCCCTGCCAGACTACAACGTATGATGCTGCAACTCCAGCGTTTTGATTTTGAAATCACATACAAGAAGGGAACGGAGATGCATGTTGCTGACACACTTTCTCGCGCCCCACGGGCATCCTGTGACCGCCACCCTTACGAGCAGGAAAACCTACTCGTACTTAATGCCAACTTTGTTCCAACCAAGCAGCTGCAGAGCCTGATCGAGCACACCGCCGCGGACCCCGCACTGCAGCAGCTGGCTGCCATCATCAAGCGCGGGTGGCCCGTCAAACGTACCAATTTGCCATCGGGCACACAACCGTTCTTCCTGGTCCGCGACGAGCTGGTGATCCAGGATGGGGTTATCGTCAAAGGCCACAAAGTTGTGGTCCCAGCCTCTCTATACGATCTATACTACAACGCAGCCCACAGTGGTCATCCTGGAGTCGAGGCCACTGTTTCTCATGCCCAAGGACAGTTCTACTGGCCTGGCATGGCCAACTACATCAGGAACCGGGTGGCCTCCTGTGCCTCCTGCAACAACCTTACCCCACACCAGCAGCGTCAACCTCTTCTGCAGCAGCCGGCGCCTGCCATGGCTTGGACGTCGCTGGCTGCTGACATATTCGAATGGCGGGGTAAGCTCTTTCTCGTCCTGGTGGACTCATTCTCCAATTGGTTCGACATTGACCACCTTCCGTCCGCCACCTCCGGGAGGGTCATCGCAAAGATGCGGCAGCATTTCTCCGACCATGGTGTCCCTGTCCGCTTGCAGACCGACAATGATCCGCAATTCACAAGTGCCGAGTTCAAAGCTTTCGCTGCAAGGTGGAACTTCCATCACTACACCAGCAGCCCAGAGTACCCTCAGAGTAACGGCCTGGCCGAACGGGCCGTGCGGAGTGCTAAGGGCCTGTTGGAGCGGTCCCGCCTGTCAAACAGCGATACTTACCTGGACTTACTAAACATACGTAACGTTTCACGGGACCCGCTTATGGGTTCCCCTGCCCAACGTCTGATGTCCAGAGTGACAAGACAACCTATGCCCATCGCCCAGCAGTCCCTGATACCCAAAGTGTTCGATCCTGCCACCGTCCAGAGACGGATCGATCATAAACATGAAGTTCAACGGCGTTCCCACGACAGGTCCTGCCGCCCTCTGCTGCCTCTGCTACCCGGGCAGGTCGTTCGGATGCGGACCACCACCGGCTATTCCCGCCTCGCGACGGTGACTGGCGTGGACGACTCTCCAAGATCGTACCTGGTGGATTACGAAGGGACTACCTACCGACGCAGCTGTCAGCACCTGTTGGCCGTCAACGAGCCAAAGCCTCCTCCTGCGACTCCTTATGCTCCTCCGTTGTCGTTTCCACCTGCTGCCGCTGATCACCCTGCTGCTCCATGCATGCCCCATTCCCCTCGCTTATTGCGGTCTCCTGTTTCGCTGCCTCCTGGTCTTGGCCGGTCACTGTCACCTCCTGCACGTCCTTCCCCGCCTGTCTCTCCCGCTCCCGCTCTGGCTGCATCTCCCCCTCCCTTGCCTTTCCTGCCTGCCTCCGCTACGGCTTCTCTTCTTTCTGATGGGAGGGGGGAAGGTGCTGTACGTACGCGTTCGGGTCGCATTGTTAAGCCGCCTGTTCGTTACGGCGACTTTGTCTAAATTCGCACGTTTATTGTAATAGCACTATCCTGATTGCCTCCATGTGCATTTGATTGTAAGGGGAAGGATGTAGATAGTTTATGCATGCAACCAATAATATAGCTACCTCAGTACCACTAACCACGCCTTAGTTATCAAGTATAAGAACTCTATCTCCCGTGAGCTCCTCCCTTGGTTCCAGCATGATGACAGACTGGGTGCAGTCAGTGCTGGAAAGTGTTTAACCTGTCTTATTATTAAACGTTAAGTAAAGCTACAAGTGAGTCAGACTTAGCTCCTTTACAACAGGTGCTGTCAGTACAGATTTGTACATTTTCCCCTTGACCCGCGTAGGGTTTTTTCCGAGATCTTCAGTTTCCTCCCACAATCCAAAGACATGCAGGTTTGTAGGTTAATTTGGTATAAATGTAAATTGTCCCTAGTGTTTGCGGGGTAGTTTAATGCACGGGTATCGCTGGTTGACATGGACTCGGTGGGCTGAAGGGCCTGATTCTGTGCTGTATCTCTAAACTAAACTAAAAAAGGTTCTGACTGTCTGGTTAAGATATGAGCACATGGGCTCACTGGTCTGAGGGCTATAGAAAGAATCTTGCACTTTGCTGACTTTCACAAGCAATGTTAAACTGAGACCAACGAGGTAACGGCAATAGTTTGTTTTAGAGAGATGGCGTGAAAACAGGCCCTTCCGCCCACCGAGTCCACGCCAACCAACGATCACCCGTACACTAGTCCTATATTCCTCACACTAGGGGCAATTTACAGACGTCAATTAACCTACAAACCGGCACATCTCTAGAATGTGGGAGGAAACCAGAGCACCCGAAGGAAACCCACGCGGGTCACAGGGAGAAACGTACAAACTACAATCACGCGTAGTCAGGATCGAACCCGGGTCTCTGGCACTGTAAGGCAGCAACTCTTAGTCTATCGCTGCGCCACCATGCTGATCAATTCACTTGATGCTAAGGAAGTTGTATGTTAGCCCTCTGCAAACTTCAAAACCCAATGAGATGTTCCTTCTCCATTTGGCTCATCAAGTCCTCTCCGTCATTCAATCATATCTGGATTGGCATCAGAACAACCCTCTGCCACAGCCACTGATTTCTCGGGGACTACAAAGGGAAAATGCACTCCAGTAATCCCTCTGTGTGCTTTATATCTGTCTGTTAAGGTGTTCAGATTTGTCAAATATTGAATTGCATTCCAACAGTGGAGTCTTTAGGTTTATAGAGTTAAGTGTGAAACTGATAAAGCAGAAGTATTTTTGTGCCAGGAACAAACTACACACACTTTGACTATAGACAACTCTCATTTGGTAAATGTCAAAAATATTCTGCTACTTTTTAAGTATTTCTCCCAAACAAGGTAGTGTGACTCAGCAGTAGAGTTGCTGCCTCACAGCGCTGGAGACCTGGGTGCTGTCTGTACAGAGTTTGTACGTTCTCCCCGTGACCCACGTGGGTTTTCTTCGGGTGCTCCGGTTTCCTCCCACACTCCAAAGACGTGCAGGTTTGTAGGTTAATTGGCTTTGGTAAAAAGTCCCCAGTGTGTAGGATAGTGCGGGTGTACAGGTGAATGCTGGTCGGTGTGGACTCGGTGGGCCAAAGAGCCCGTTGTCACATTGTATCATAAAAACGAAAACACTTGAGATTTAATATTGTTTGCCTTTTATTTCTTGACAGATTTAAGTAGAATAAGACAACCCCTTGTCCCCTGTGTTGATCAAATGAAGGGGTGTAATTGCCTTAGACTCTCCCTCACCTGCCCTTCACTTCTGGAGTAATAGAATCAAACTCATAACTTTTGGAAACATCTTCCTTTAGTTTAGTTTCTACAAGTGGGGTTTAATTCAATGCAGATTTAACTTTCTCCTGTGAAGCATTATCTTGTCCATTACTCGGGTTTCATCAACGTATTTCATTTCTTGAACTGTCAACAGTTTCATGTTGACAGCAAAGTTGGAGCTTGTGTGCATTGGCAATGTAGCTCTTTCATATAAGCAAGACACCAGCCAGACCATGAAGGAACAGAGTGCTGGAGTAACTCAGCGGGTTGAGCAGCATCTCTGGAGAACATGGGTGGGTGACGTTTTGGTTCGGGACCTTTCTTCAGGACCAGACATCAACGAGTGCTGGACTCACCATGTTGTAGAAACATAGAAAATAGATGCAGTAGTAGGCCATTCGGCCCTTTGTGCCAGCACCGCCTTTCAATATGATTTTGGCTGATCATCCAAAATCAATACCGCATTCCTGCTATCTCCCCATATCCCTTGATTCTGTTAGCCTTAAGAGCCACATCCAACTCTCTTGAAAACATCCAGTGAATTGGCCTCCACTGTCTTCTGTGGCAGAGAATTCCACAGATTTTCTGCGTGAAAACGTTTTCCCTCTTCTGTCCTAAATGGCCTAACCCGTTATTCTTAAACTGTGACCCCTGCTTCTGGACTTCCACAACATCGGGAACATTGATCTTGCATCTAGCCTTCACTCCTTTAAGAATTTTATATGTTTCTATGAGATCCCCTCTTATCCTTCTCACTTCCAGCAAATACAACCCCAGTCGACCCATTCTTTCATCATATGTCGGTCCCGCCATCCCGGGAATTAACCTGGTTAACCTAAGCTGCACTCCCTCAATAGCAAGAATGTCCTTCCTCAAATTAGTAAAGGTACAGAAGTGTGAAAATGCACATCTCCAGATTCAGGGACAGTTTCTTTCCAGCTGTTATCAGGCAACTGAATCATCCTACCACAACCAGATAGCAGTGCTGAACTACTATCTACCTCATTGGTGACCCTCGGACTATCCTTGATCGGACTTTGCTAGCTTTATCTTGCACTAAACATTATTCCCTTACCAAGTATCTATACACTGTAAATGGCTCGATTGTAATCATGTATTGTCTTTCTGCTGACTGTTTTTAACATATGACAAAAAGCATTTCTCTGTACACGTGACAATAAACTCAACTGAACTGAATTCCTTGTATCTACCACTTGAGTCCAGTTGGTTATAACCACTGTGACCTGTGGTCATATGGTGACGTGGTTTATTCCCTTCAGGGCCGGCCTTCCATTCGTAAGATCGCAAGTTTGTAAACCATCATAATCAGAGGTGACCTCATAATGTGCCTGGCCGGTGACCTCACAGTGAACTGCATCCGTAACCATGAGAGACGGGCTCCATTTCATCTGTCAACTTGAAGTGGGTTCATCAAACCCATTCTGCCAGACATTGAAACAGCTGGTAGCTACTAGAGATCGAAACTCTAACCTTCACTGTGTGGATTAATAACCCAAGAAAGGAGTATCGAGAATGCCGATGAAAAAGGAGAGCGTCAAGCAGACTTACAAGAGGAGATCTAAGGTAGATCTGAATCCTTAGTTAGACCAATAGACCAAGATAAAAGGTGGAGTGACTCAGCGGGTCTTATTCTTAAACTGTGACCCCTGGTTCTGGACTCCCCGACATCTGCCACCTCTGAGCTTTTCTTTATGGGAGAGAATCCTATCCATCCAGTGACAATCCTGTCTCCAGTCTCCAACATTCCCCCACCTCTTCCCCCCCCCCCCCCTACCCAGCCTTCTACCCTCTCTGGACCTTTTTATATCCACTGGTGGTGCAACAACTGTCTTGGCTTCTCTACTCCACTGGCCCACTCAAAACGGAAGGGTCCCAATGTGAAACGACGAATGTCATGGAGGATCTGTGAAGAACATGGATTGGTGACGTTTCACAGAGTGCTGGACTTACTCAGCAGGTCAGGCAGCATCTCTGGAGAACGTGGAGAACATGGATAGGTGACATTTCACAGGACAGTGAAGCTAGTTGGAGAACTAGGGTGGGGGAGGGATGGAGAGAGAGGGAAGGTAAGGGTTATTTGAAGTTGGAGAAATTAATATTCATATCGCTCAGTTGTAATCTGCCTGTCCCGCTGAGTTTCTCCAGCATTTTGTGTCTATCTTCAGTGTAAACCAGCATCTGCTGTTCCTGCACATTAGGTCATTTTCCAAGTACACCCTCAAAAAATTCCATAAGATTAGTCAAGCATGATTTCCTCTTCAAAAATCCATGCTGACTCGGACCGATCCTGTTACTGCTATCCAAATGCCACTATTACATCTTTTATAATTGACTCCAGCATCTTCCCCACCACCAAGGTCAGGCTAACTGGTCTATAATTCCCTGTTTTCTATATCCCGCCTTTTTTTAAAAGTGGAATAACATTAGCTACCCTCCAATCCACAGGAACTGATCCTGAATCTATGGAGCATTGGAAAATGATCACCAATGCGCCATGATTTCTAGAGCCACTTCCTTCAGTACCCAGGGATGCAGACCATCAGGCCCTGGGGATTTATCAGCCTTCAGTTCCATCAGTCCACCCAACATCATTTCCTGCCTAATGTGGATTTCCTTCAGTTCCTCCGTCATCCCGGATCCTCTGGCCACTAGTACATCAGGAAGATTGTTTGTCCTCTTCCTGGACAACAAGTTTTGGTCCCCTAATTTGAGGAAGGACATTCTTGCTATTGAGGGAGTGCAGCGTAGGTTAACAAGGTTAATTCTCAGGATGGCGGGATTGTCATATGCTGAGAGAATGGAGTGGCTGGACTTGTATACTCTAGATTTTAGAAGGATTGAAACATAAAAGATTATTAAGGGTTTGGACACGCTGGAGGCAGGAAACATGTTCCTGTGTTGGGGGAGTCCAGAACCAGGGGCTGCTGTTTAAGAATAAGAGGTAAGCCATTTAGAAAAGAGATGATCAAACACTTCATCACAGAGAGTTATGAATTCTGTCGAATTCTCTGCCTCAGAGGTCGGTTCTCTGGATACTTTCAAGAGAGAGCTAGATAGGGCTCTTAAAGATAGCAGAGCCAGGGGGTATGGGGAGAAGGCAGGAACGGGGGTACTGATTGGAGATGATCAGCCATGATCACATTGAATGGAGGTGCTGGCTCGAAGGGCCAAATGGCCTTCTCCTGCACCTATTGCCTATTGTCTATTGTCTATTGGCTCATCCCTGGATTGCGACTGGGTTCTCTTCCCGGGAGCTCTTTGTAACCCGAACGGTTTGCAAATAGGAAATTCAAGTACGGACCAATTTCCCACTTGGTAGAAGATGCCTCCAGTCCCATAGCAACCGCCAAATCCATCCGCTGGACTCCCAAATACTCTATTGGATGGACAGGCCGTGCAGTGGGGAGGATCTGCATCTAAATGTAGAGCAGGCAAAATGTATAGGAAGGAACAGCAGATGCTGATTTACACCAAAAATAGACGCAAATTGCTGGAGTAACTTCGCGGGACAGGCGGCATCTCTGAATAGAAGGAATGGGTGACGTTTTGGGCCTATCTTCAGTGTAAACCAGCATCTGCAGTTCTTATATCACCCTCTCTATCTCTCGTTTGCCTCACCCCTGACTTTCAGTCTGAAGAAGGGCCTTGACCCGTAACGTCACCTACTCCAGCATTTTGTGACTATCTTAAATGTAGAGCAAGATGGGGTCAAATGGCTGGAAGAGAGACCAGAATAAGATGCAATGTCAAATTCCCATCTACATGGATCAGTTCTTCTCATTATGGTGATTAGTTTGTGCCCAGTCTGTATTGAAGAACTTTATGTTTAGATATATTATTGTCACGTGTACTGAGATACAGTGAAAAACTTTGTTTTCAAAGGTTTCAAAGGCCTTTTATTGTCACCTGTACTAATTAAGGTACAGTGATATGCGAATTACTAATCAGCCGTACTAAAAAAGCAACAAGATACACAACTACATAAAAGTAAACATAAACATCCACCACAGCGGATTCCCCACATTCCTCGCTATGATGGAAGGCAATAAAGTCTAACCTTCTTCCCTCATTTCTCTCCTACAGTCGGGGCAGTTGAACCATGTGTCGGGGCAATCGGAGCTCCCGCAGCTGGCGGTCGAAGCCCCCGTGTCAGGGCAATCAAATCTCCCGCGTCGGGGTGATCGAAGCTCCCATGTCGGGGCGATCGAAGTTCCTGCGGCTTGAAGTTCCGGATGTCTGTCTTTGACCAGAGACCGCGGGCTCCGCGATGTTAAGCCCCGTAGGTTGTGGTGGTGGAGCTCTTGAAATCGGTCTCCAGCAAGAGGCAGCCAACTCGATGTTAGGCCGCAGTGTGGACAACAAAACGATACAGAAAAATGTCACATCTCCGTCGAGGTAAGAGATTAGGGAAAAGTTCCACAACCCCCACATATAACAAACTAATGAACACTAAAAACATACATTTAACACATACCAAAAAAAACAAAGGAAGGGACAGACAGACTGTTGGCGAGGCAGCCATTGCTGGCGCCACCCAGTGGTTGAATTTTGCATGCTATACAAACAGATCAGTTAATCCGATACATAAATACAATCAAGTCAAACTGAATAAAATAGGTAGAGCAAAGGGGAAGATACAGAGTGCAGAATATATTGAATCAATTTTATTTGCCAAGTATGTATACATACAAGGAATTTGCATTGGTGCTTTGCTTGCGAGTAACAACACAATATATAGTAGACAATTAAAAAATAAAACATTATAATTTAAACATGTGAAGAATGAAATAAAATACCAGAGCACAAGGAGGCTTCAGACTTTTGGCTGTTGAGTAGAGCTACTGCTCGTGGAAAAATGCTGTTTTTATATCTGGCTGTGGCGGCTTTGTTCTCAGCATTGTAGCACACCTGTTCCATAGACAAAGTCCAATTTCCGCAATGGGGTAGAGGTGAATCAGACAGTAACCTTGCTTATGGAAGGACTGTTCAGAAGCCTGATAACAGAGGGGAAGAAGCTGTTCCTGAGTCCGGCAGTTTGCGCTTTCAAGCTTCTGTATCTTCTGCCAAATGTGAGCAGGGAGAAGGAGGAATGACTGATGTAGGACTTCTTTGATTATGTTGGCTATTTTTCGAAGGCAATGAGAAATGTAGATAGAGTCAATGGTGGAAAGAGCTGTCTATCAGGACGACAGATGGCGCAATGGGCTAAGTGTTCGGCTGGCAACCGGAAGGTAGCCGGTTCGAATCCCGCTTGGAGTGCATACTGTCGTTGTGTCCTTGGGCAAGACACTTCACCCACCTTTGCCTGCGTGTGAATGTGTGTGAATGTGTGTGAGTGATTGGTGGTGGTCGGAGGGGCCGTAGGCGCAAATTAGCAGCCACGCTTCCGTCAGTCTGCCCCAGGGCAGCTGTGGCTACAGAAGTAGCTTACCACCACCGAGTGTGACTGAGGAGTGAATGAATAATGCGATGTAAAGCGCCTTGGGTATTAGAAAGGCGCTATATAAATCCAATCCATTATTATTATTATTATTATTATGTGACAGACTGGGCTACATCGACATTTCTCTGCAATTTCTCGCTGTCTTGGGCAGAGCTATTTCCAAACCAAGCTGTGATGCAAACTTAATCTGAAGAAGGGTCTCGACCTGAAACGTCACCTATACCTTTTCTCCAGAGATGCTGCTTGACCTGCATTTCCTTCCTATGCAGTATTAGGCTGTGGGCCGAGCATCAAAAATGTGTCTAGAAATAGATTTTGTAGATCGGTGAAC
>JAXLNO010003353.1:0-30399 GCA_038087875.1 Malacoraja senta
CTTCTCTGCATTAAATTCCATCAACCATTCCACATCCCACCTGGGTAATCGATCCAGAACCTGCTGCAATATTTCACAAACATCTTCACTATCTGCAAAACCACCCACTTTTGTATCATCAGCTAACTCGATAATCTTGTTAAAGAAGGAACTGCAGATGCTGGAAAATCGAAGGTACACAAAAATGCTGGAGAAACTCAACGGGTGCAGCAGCATCTATGGAGCGAAGGAAATAGGCAACGTTTCGGGCCGAAACCCTTCTTCAGACTGATAGGGGGTGGGGAGAAGAAAGGAAAAAAGGAAAAAGGCGGAGGAGGAGCCCGAGGGCTCGGGGAGGGGAGGAGACAACCAGAGGGCTGATGAAGGGGAGGGGACAGCAAGGGCTAGCAGAATTGGGAGAATTCAATGTTCAAGCCCCCAGGATGTAGACTGCCCAAGCGGAATATGAGGTGCATTTCCTCCAATTTACGGTGTTGCTCGCTGTGGCCATGGAGGAGACCCAGGACAGAGAGGTCAGATACGGAATGGGAGGGGGAGTTGAAGTGCTGAGCCACCGGGACGTCAGGTTGGTTATTGCGGACCGACCGGAGGTGTTCGGCGAAACAATCGCCAAGCCTCCGCTTGGTCTCACCGATGTAGATCAGCTGGCATCTAGAGCAGCGGATGCAATAGATGAGGTTGGAGGAGGTGCAGGTGAACCTCTGTCGCACCTGGAACGACTGCTTGGGTCCTTGAATGGAGTCGAGGGGGGAGGTGAAGGGACAAGTGTTGCATCTCTTGCGGTTGCAAGGGAAAGTACCAGGGGAGGGGGTGGTATGGGAGGGAAGGGAAGAATTGACAAGGGAGTTACGGAGGGAGCGGTCTTTGCGGAAGGCAGACATGGGGGGAGATGGGAAGATGTGGCGAGTGGTGGGGTCACGTTGGAGGTGGCGAAACTGACGGAATATCACTTGTTGTATGTGACGGCTGGTGGGGTGAAAGGTGAGGACTAGGGGGACTCTGCCCTTGTTGTGAGTGGGGGGGATGGGGAGAGAGAGCAGTGTTGCGGGGTATGGCAGAGACCCTGGTGCGAGCCTCATCTATGGTGGAGGAGGGGAACCCCCGTTCACTGAAGAATGAGGACATTTCAGATGCCCTGGTGTGGAACGCCTCATCCTGGGAGCAGATGCGGCGTAGACGGAGGAATTGGGAGTGGGGGATGGAGTCCTTACAGGAAGCAGGGTGGGAAGAAGTGTAGTCCAGATAGCCATGGGAGTCGGTGGGTTTGTAGTGGATGTCGGTAAGGAGTCTATCACCTTCGATGGAGATAGTGAGGTCAAGGAATGGTAGGGAAGTTCCGGAAATGGTCCAGGTGTATTTGAGTGCCGGATGGAAGTTGGTGGTGAACCCGATGAAGTCAGTCAGTTGTGTGTGGGTGCAGGATGTAGCACCAAAACAATCATTGATGTAGCGGAGGTAGAGGTCGGGGATGGGGCCATGGTACGCATTGAACAAGGATTGTTCTACGTACCCGACAAAGAGGCAGGCGTAGCTGGGGCCCATGCGTGTGCCCATAGCTACGCCTTGTATTTGGAGGAAATGGGAGGAGTCAAATGAAAAGTTATTAAGTGTAAGGACCAGCTCCGCTAGGCGGAGGAGGGTGTCAGTGGCCAGGTATAGGTTGCTTCTACGGTCGAGGAAAAAACGGAGGGCTTCGAGACCATCCTTGTGGGGGATGGAGGTGTACAATAACTGGACGTCCATGGTGAAGATGAGGGGGTGAGGGCCTAGAGAGAGGAATGCGCGGAGACGACGGAGAGTGTCTGAGGTGTCTTGAACATAGGTAGGGAGGGATTTAACCAAGGGGGATAGGATGGAGTCGAGGTAGGTGGAGATGAGTTCGGTGGGGCACGAACAGGCAGAGACAATGGGTCTACCGGGACAGTCAGGTTTGTGGATTTTGGGGAGAAGGTAAAAGCGGGCTGTGCGGGGCTGGGGAACGATGAGCTTGGAGGCTCGGTCCGGCAGGGCGTGGGAGTGGATGAAGTCGGTGATGGTGCTGGAGATGGTGGCCTGGTGCTCGTCAGTGGGGTCATGGTCCAGGTGTAAGTAGGAGGAGGTGTCCGAGAGTTGGCGCGTGGCCTCAGCTTTGTAGAGATCAACGCGCCAGACTACCACGGCACCTCCCTTGTCGGCGGGTTTGATAACCCAATCTAGGTTGTTGCGGAGTGAGTTGATGGCAGTGCGTTCAGGGGGGGAGAGATTGGAGTGAGACAGGGGAGTGGAGGAGTTGAGGCGGTTGATGTCACGGCGGCAGTTTTGAATGAAGCGTTCTAAAGCCGGAAGGCTACGAGGGGGGTTCCATGAGGAGGGGGTGCGTTGGAGACGGGAAAAGGGGTCATCAGTGGGGAGCGAGGACTCCTTCCCATGGAAGTGAGCTGTGAGGCGGAGGCGACGGTAGAAGCGTTCCAAGTCATGGAGGGCACGGAACTCATTGAGGTGGGGACGGAGGGGGACAAAGGTAAGACCTCTGCTGAGGCTCGCACCAGGGTCTCTGCCATACTCCGCAACACTGCTCTCTCTCCCCACCCCCCCACTCACAACAAGGGCAGAGGACCCCTAGTCCTCAGCTTTCATCCCACCAGCCGTCACATACAACAAGTGATCCTCCGTCAGTTTCACCACCTCCAACGTGACCCCACCACTCGCCACATCTTCCCATCTCCCCCATGTCTGCCTTCCGCAAAGACCGCTCCCTCCGTAACTCCCTTGTCAATTCTTCCCTTCCCTCCCATACCACCCCCTTCCCCTGGTACTTTCCCTTGCAACCGCAAGAGATGCAACACTTGTCCCTTCACCTCCCTCCTCGACTCCATTCAAGGACCCAAGCAGTCGTTCCAGGTGCGACAGAGGTTCACCTGCATCTCCTCCAACCTTATCTATTGCATCCGCTGCTCTAGATGCCAGCTGATCTACATCGGTGAGACCAAGCGGAGGCTTGGCGATCGTTTCGCCGAACACCTCCGGTCGGTCCGCAATAACCAACCTGAACTCCCGGTGGCCTCAGCACTTCAACTCCCCCTCCCATTCCGTATCTGACCTCTTTGTCCTGGGTCTCCTCCATGGCCACAGGGAGCAACACCGTAAATTGGAGGAAATGCACCTCATATTCCGCTTGGGCAGTCTACATCCTGGGGTGCTTGAACATTGAATTCTCCCAATTATGCTAGCCCTTGCTGTCCCCTCCCCTTCATCAGCCCTCTGGTTGTCTCCTCCCCTCCCCCAGCCCTCGGGCTCCTCCTCCGCCTTTTTCATTTTTTCCTTTCTTCTCCCCACCCCCTATCAGTCTGAAGAAGGGTTTCGGCCCGAAACGTTGCCTATTTCCTTCGCTCCATAGATGCTGCTGCACCCGATGAGTTTCTTCAGCATTTTTGTGTACCTTCGATTTTCCAGCATGTGCAGTTCCTTCTTTAACACTTTGTCTACTCCACTGCGAAATCTCGTCAAGGTAAGCCTACTTTGAAGAAGTTCTCCTCCTCTCTCTGGAGACTGTTCCACAACCGACTCTCTAACTGCCCCATCTCTGTGATCCCCCCTGCCCTCCAACTCTACGACTACATCCTTACGCAAACTCGATACCATAGCCACATCTGCTTCCTCGGGGCATGCCTGCGCCTCCATCTCATACCTCATGGCTTCCAGCTCCAGTTCCCTACCTCCCAGTTCGGACCCCAGCCGGACTATCGGTACCGACTGGCTATCTACCGGCATTCACAACAATTCTCCACCCCGGCACTGAGATCCACTCTGACTGCGATGCGCCGGCACCAGCAGTACCTCGCATTGACCCTCCCGGAACTTCGGGCCTCACTCACCCAGACTTGCAACGGTCCTCAACTATACTTTATCCGCCGGAAGTTCCACCTCTTCAATAAAAGATTCCTGGCCCACCTCAACTCCACCAAGGACCTTAAATTAGCCCGCCTCCAGGCCGCTCCTGCCGCCGACACTCCGCGACTCGACCGCCCGCAGGCTCCGGGACCCAACTCCGGCCTGCATCGCCTGCCCGAGTCCCGCGACGCCATCTTGGCCACGAGGAGCGCCTCCAGTACTCACCAGGACGCCGCCTTCACCGACCTCCACGTCGATGCTGCCGACGACCTTCACCTGCCTACCGATGATGCCCAGCCTCGCCGCTTCTACGGTAACTCGGACTTCCTCCCCCTCGCCGATTCCTCCGAACCTTGCCGCCCCCCGGGACCTCCCAACATCATCGCCGCACCGGGCCCATCCGACATCGCCGTCGCACTGGGCCCACCGAACATCACAGCCGCACCTGGTCCTCCTAACATCGCCGCCGGACCGGGACCATCCAGCATCGCCACCGGACCGGGCCTACTCTACAGGATCGCCGGACCGGGGCTCCCCGAACATGGCCGCCGCACCGCACCCTACTCACCCCGTCGCCTCACCGGGCTGGTCGAACCGCGCCGCCCCACCGACCATCCGCCTACCGGGACCTCCCAAGAATCGCCCGTGGACCCCAACTCTACTGCCCACGGACCCCGACCATCGGGTCCGCCGACCCTCGCCACTGCAACGCCCCCCAGCCCCCCGACCCCGACTCCACTGCCCGAGGACTCCTACCGTCGGGTCCGCCCACCCTCGCCATTGCACCTCCCTCCAGCAGCCCGCAGCCGTCGTCTCACCTGCAAACTGGACTCTGTACTGGGCCTGAAGCCTCCACGCTGCTCACTCCCAGTCTCCTGGGTTTGACTCCACTGGGTCCAAGCGCTAGTCTGCCTATCCCTGGTTACCTCAGTGGCAGTTCCACTGATTCTTCCCCATCCCTCTCCAACTATGGGACCACTTCTCTTCCACACCCACACTACAGCCCTCTCATCCCCCCACCCACTGAACACCCCCCACCCCCCCACCACACATCGCCTCATCCCCATTCCACCCACCTGCCGTCCTCCGGCCCCAACCCCCATCCCTGCCGGGTGTTCACCATCCCCCCCGACCTCCCCTCTCCGACATCGAACGGTCTGTCCTCAGCAGAGGTCTTACCTTTGTCCCCCTCCGTCCCCACCTCAATGAGTTCCGTGCCCTCCATGACTTGGAACGCTTCTACCGTCGCCTCTGCCTCACAGCTCACTTCCATGGGAAGGAGTCCTCGCTCCCGACTGATGACCCCTTTTCCGGTCTCCAACGCACCCCCTCCTCATGGAGCCCCCCTCGTAGCCTTCCGGCTTTAGAACTCTTCATTGAAAACTGCCGCCGTGACATCAACCGCCTCAACTTCTCCACTCCCCTGCCTCACTCCAATCTCCCCCCATGCTGAACGCACTGCCATCGACTCACTCCGCAACAACCTAGATTGGGTTATCAAACCCGCCGACAAGGGAGGTGCCGTGGTAGTCTGGCGCGTCGATCTCTACAAAGCTGAGGCCACGCGCCAACTCTCGGACACCTCCTCCTACTTACCCCTGGACCATGACCCCACTGACGAGCACCAGGCCACCATCTCCAGCACCATCACCGACTTCATCCACTCCCACGCCCCGCGCGACCGAGCCTCCAACCTCATCGTTCCCCAGCTGCGCACAGCCCGCTTTTACCTTCTCCCCAAAATCCACAAACCTGACTGTCCCGGTAGACCTATTGTCTCTGCCTGTTCGTGCCCCACCGAACTCATCTCCACCTACCTCGACTCCATCCTATCCCCCTTGGTTAAATCCCTCCCTACCTATGTTCAAGACACCTCAGACACTCTCCGTCGTCTCCGCGCATTCCACTCTCTAGGCCCTCACCCCCTCATCTTCACCATGGATGTCCAGTAATTGTACACCTCCATCCCCTACCAGGATGGTCTCGAAGCCCTCCGTTTTTCCCTCGACCGTAGAAGTAACCTATACCCGGCCACTGACACCCTCCTCCGCCTAGCGGACGTGGTCCTTACACTTTTCATTTGAATCCTCCCATTTCCTCCAAATACAAGGCATAGCTATGGGCACACGCATGGGCCCCAGCTACGCCTGCCTCTTTGTCGGGTACGTAGAACAATCCTTGTTCAATGCGTACCAGGGCCCCATCCCCGACCTCTACCTCCGCTACATCGATGATTGTTTTGGTGCCACATCCTGCACCCACACACAACTGACTGACTTCATCCGCTTCACCACCAACTTCCATCCGGCACTCAAATACACCTGGTCCATTTCCGACAATTCCCTACCATTCCTTGACCTCACTATCTCCATCGAAGGTGATAGACTCCTTACCGACATCCACTACAAACCCATCGACACCCATGGCTATCTGGACTACACTTCTTCCCACCCTGCTTCCTGTAAGGACTCCATCCCCCACTCCCAATTCCTCCGTCTACGCCGCATCTTCTCCCAGGATGAGGCGTTCCACATCAGGGCATCCGAAATGTCCTCATTCTGCAGGGAACGGGGTTCCCCTCCTCCACCATAGATGAGGCTCGCACCAGGGTCTCTGCCGTACCCCGCAACACTGCTCTCTCTCGCCATTCCCCCACTCACAACAAGGGCAGAGTCCCCCTAGTCCTCACCTTTCACCCCACCAGCCGTCACATACAACAAGTGATCCTCCGTCAGTTTCGCCACCTCCAACGTGACCCCACCACTCGCCATATCTTCCCATCTCCCCCCATGTCTGCCTTCCGCAGAGAACGCTCCCTCCTTAACTCCCTTGTCAATTCTTCCCTTCCCTCCCATACCACCCCTGCCCTGGTACTTTCCCTTGCAACCGCAAGAGATGCAACACTTGTCCCTTCACCTCCCCCCTCGACTCCATTCAAGGACCCAAGCAGTCGTTCAGGTGCGATAGAGGTTCACCAGCATCTCCTCCAACCTCATCTATTGCATCCGCTGCTCTAGATGCCAGCTGATCTACATCGGTGAGACCAAGCGGAGGCTTGGCGATCGTTTCGTCGAACACCTCCGGTCGGTCCGCAATAACCAACCTGACCTCTCGGTGGCTCAGCACTTCAACTCCCCCTCCCATTCCGTATCTGGCGTCTCTGTCCTGGGTCTCCTCCATGGCCACAGCGAGCAACACCGTAAATTTTAGGAAATGCACCTCATATTCCGCTTGCGCAGTCTACATCCTGGGGGCTTGAACATTGAATTCTCCCAATTCTGCTAGCCCTTGCTGTCCCCTCCCCTTCATCAGCCCTCTGGTTGTCTCCTCCCCACCCCCAGCCCTCGGGCTCCTCCGCCTTTTTCCTTTTTTCCTTTCTTCTCCCCACCCCCTATCATTCTGAAGAAGGGTTTCGGCCCGAAACGTTGCCTATTTCCTTCGCTCCATAGATGCTGCTGCACCCGCTGAGTTTCTCCAGCATTTTTGTGTACCAACTCGATAATCTTGCCCTGTATGTTCTCACCCAAATCATTGATGTAGATGACAAACGGTAACGGGCCCAACACCGAACCGTGAGGCACACCACTAGTCACAGGCCTCCAGTCCGAGAAGTAATCTTGCACCTTCACACTCTTCTTCCTTCCATGGAGCCAATTTGCTATCAATTCAGCTATCTCTCCTTGGATCCCATGCGATCTAACCTTCCAGAGCAGCCTAGCATGCAGAACCTTGTCGAACACCTTACTGAAATCCATGAATACAACATCTACAGCTCTGCCCTCATCGACCTTTTTGGTCACGTCTTCAAAAACCTCAATCCTGTTTGCGAGGCTCGACCACCCACGTGCAAAACCATGCTGACTTTGGGATAGCAAATGGTGAGTACAGTTTGTATGAGGAAGTGAATCAAAGAGTTTTTCACCATTTGCTACCCCAATGTGAGCGGAAACTGAACTCTGCAAAGATAACCTCACAGTCACTTCTTCATCAACAGCTCGGTTGTTTCTCTCTCGTGGTTTTGATTCCCAGACCCTGAAATGCAGAAGTTGCTCTTATCATTTGCTGCAGAAGGTTCAAACACTGCTAAACAACAACACTGACCTTCATGACTCATAGGAAGCAGGAGGCAGAGCAGCGGGCAAAGTCATTCCAGGAATGAGCAACACAGCAGCAAACTTGGCCTCCGAGGGAATCCAACCTTGACTATAGGGAAGCACTGCAGTGAACGTCGGGGGGCAAAGGATCCAAAAATCCATGGGGATTATATGAAAATTATTTTGCAATGTTTGTTTGGAAGCAGCCAGTTTAAGCTGAATCCCGTAATATCATATGTCTCCCAGCACCAGGGCCATTTCAAATCTTTGTTTATTTGTGTCCCAATCCCGTTAAACCAGATTTCCGGCAACCTCGCTGACATCTCCAGTCCCCCATAGAACAATGCAACTGGAAGCCGGGGTTTGATCAGGCAGCAAAGGGCGGGTTCTGCGTCTTTCCGCAAACAAAGACCCGGGCACTCACCGACCGCCGGTAGAGTCCAATGGTCATTCCCATCCGAAATCTCCTCCCCAATTCCTGGGTGCCCTCTGCGTTCAACAAGATCTCACTAGTGTTGAACTGTCACATGCACCATGACAACAATAACATTATTGCTGCAACTCTCCAGGCCCACTAAATGCAAGAACAAAACTGTAAGTTTGAAGTAAGTTGTCAATAATTCTAGTAAACCAAACCATAGCAGTGTGCAAGCCACAGTAATGCAACTTCAGTTTTCGTCGGAAGTCGGCTTGTGGTCTGCGTGCTGAATGTGGTTCAGCAGCGTGATGGTTGTGGACGGCCTGATTGCATTCGTGTAAAGTTCTTTGATGGACAGCACTCAAAATAAAAGGATTTCACTGTACCTCGATACACGTGACAATAATAAAGTAAAGTTAAATAAAATAAAGTAAACTAAGAAGCTGTTCTTTAAACATCCGGTCACGGGTCTAATGCCCCTGCATCTTCCTCTTGGTACTAGCAGTGAGATAAGAGAGTGAGCAGGGTGGTGTTGGCATTTGATGACATTAGCTGCATTGTTAATGTCAGGATTCATGAGGACCCTTCATGCTGTTCCATATTTCACTGTTCATGGCTCCCGGCATCTACAGGGAGATGGCTGACGCTCCATTCTACGAAAAGACAAGGGCAAGGTCGATTTGAGCAACAATTATAGAGAGACGTATTACGAATATACGCCGTCCAACCCTCCGAAGGAGATGAGGAATTTATTTAGCCATAGGGTGGCGAATCTGTGGACTTCATTGCCACAGAATGCTGTGGACGCCAAATCAATGGATATTTATACGGTTTGTGTGAGGAAGTAAATGTAAAAATGGAATAACCCACTGCCATCCATCAATGTGAGCACCCAGTCACCCTGCAATGAAAGACAAAACTACAGGCATTTCGTCAGAGACAGCTCAGTTGCTGCTTCCGCATGTTTTTGTTTATTTCTGAGCAAGAAATGCAGCAGTTGATTTCTTCATTCGTTGCCCAATGTTCAGGCAGAACTAACCCACAACAATGATTTGGACAAGTTCGGCTGTAGGGCCTGTTTCCACATGTATCACTCTATGACTCTATAACTCTAAGATGTCTATTGACACAACAGAAAAAGACATGCTGGAGTGACTCTGCAGGTCAAGCAACATGTCTGGAGAACATTGATTGATGACGTTTCACAGAGTGCTGGAGTAACTCAGCGGGTCAGGCAGCATCACTCGAGAACATGGTATTAGACGCTTTCTAAGGGCTGAATTGTCCCGTTCGCGGGGCCTTTCAGCGCCCGGTCACCAACCAGGTTAGCTCCCGAAGGTCGAGACACTTCGTCAGATCTGGTCTGAGGAAGGGTCTGAGGAAGGGTCTTGAACCGAAACGTCACTCCAGTGCAGTCCAGTGCACTCCAGATTCCAAATACACTCTAAGTGAATAGTGCTCTCTAGATATCCTGCAAACGTCTTACTCCTCAGCTTAAAACCACGTCCTCTACATTGCAAAAACTGTTCTTACCATTTATACTCTCCATGACCTGACTAATATCGTCTACCCATGTATTCACCCCCCCCTCTCCAACACAGCCCCGTCGATTCCCAAGGATATGAAGCACGGCTTTGTCAATTTCTCCACATAAACGAAACATGTTTGATCCCAGGTAGTAATCTGATCAATCTTCTCCGTATTCCGGTATGCAGTTATGCAGATAGATCACAGCAATGTATAATTGCCATGGTGTTAATTGAAAACAATTGAATTTAGAAGAAAACATTTAGAAGAACAAATTAGACAATTGTACTTAGACAACGCCAAAGACCCAACTATGGATAAACATAAACAGATTAATATTGAAATTTATATTGAATAGAATCTTATCTGAAAGAATCATTAAACTATTCCAAATTACAAAACAGGAAAATTTTGAATTCGGTGACAAGCCACATAAACTCCTGGCACGACAAATGAAAAAACGAGAAAAGGATCATATGATTCCAAAATTTAGGTCAGATAAAGGGGAATTGATAACACTACCCAAAGATATTAACAAAAGATTTGCACAATTCTATCATCATTTATATACATCAAAAACATCAACAGATAGTATCAAAATCAATTTTTTGGGGGAAAAGTACAAACTCCCAAAACTTAATGTGATGGAACCGGAAGAATTAGGAGCACAAATTTCAATTAAGGAAATAGAAGAGTCAATAAAGGCTTTGAAGAACGGTAAAACCCCTGGACCGGACGGATTTAGTAATGAATTCTATAAAAGAAATTATGAAATAATTTCTCCTCTTACAGAAACTTTACACATATGCATACAAAGAACAGAAATTACCGGAAACACTAGCGGAGTCGACTATAACACTTATACCTGAAAAGGATAAAGATCTAGAGGACCCCGGGTTATATGGAGCCATTGCATTATTAAATACAGCTCAGAAAATATTAGCTAAAACCTTAGCAAGAAGACTAAGTAAACATGCTAGGTAATTAATAAACCCGGATCAAACGGGGTTTATACCTAAGAGACATTAATTTAATAATTGAGACGTATTTTTAACATAATGTATTCATATAAGATAGAAGAGGAAGACATCGATTATTTCATTGGATGCAGAAAAAGCATTCGATCAGGTGGAATGGGAATATCTTTTAAAAGTATTGCAAAAATTTCAAATGGGAGATAATTTTATCCTATGGATAATATATCCTATGGATACAATTACTATATGACATGCGAACGGCCAGAATACTGACTAATGACAAACTATTCCCGAAATTTCAACTATCCAGGGGCATTTTAAAATTACTACAGAAAGATTTAAATATTTGGGAATTCAAATTACTAGAAAATAAAAATCTTTATTCAACGCAAATTACCTGCCCTTACTTGCTAAATTACAAACGTCGATCCAATTTTGGAAAACACTACCATGTCCTTAATAGGCAGAATAAATGCCATTAAAATGATTTTCCTTCCACAAATACTGTATTTATTCCAATCAATACCTACATACATACCTAAAAACTTTAAAACAAAATTGACATATATTACAAATTTCATATGGGACCATAAATCCCATATAATTCAAAGTAGACATTTATGTAAACCTAAAGAATACGGTGGACTCACACTTCCCAATTTTATGTACTACCATTGGGCAGTGAACATTAAAAATATAATGTACTGGTTGGACAGTTCAACACAACAGGCAGAATGGACTAATGGAGAAGGAGGATTGCACTCCTTTTAATATAGGAGCGATCCTTTCTCCCCAATAAAACTGGAGAACACAACATATGAGAAACCCGATGATTCACAGCACAATACGAATTTGGAGACAAATACAATCATCTCTTAAATTAAGAAACCATTCGCTTCTCTCACCGATAACTAACAACCCGGCGTTTAAGCCATCGACTATTGACAAAAGGTTTACTCTCTGGGAACGATAAGGAATTAAGACTTGGGAAGATTTATATGTAGTGGGAAAACGTTTACCATTCCAAGATTTACAGCTTAAATATAATTTGGAAAGTAACCAATATTTTAGATACTTCCAAACCCGAGATTATTTGAAAAAACACTCACAAGATTATCAAAATTTGAAGTTGGACCCTCTAGAGCAAGGCATGAATAGACAGGTAGAATTGGATCACTTAACATCGTACTTTTATAATACTATTTTAAATATAGATATACCTTCGACAGAAGGTATAAGAAAAGAATGGGAACAATAATTGTCTATAGAAATTCCCAAGGACAGATGGGAAGATTATTTGTTATATGTACACAAATGTTTGATTAACGTTAGACATACATTGATCCAATTTAAAATTGTACACAGATTATATTACTCAAAAACAAAACTAAATCACAATTTTCCAAATGTTTCTCCCATCTGTGATAAGTGTTTAACTCAAGAGGCAACAATAGCACACTCATTTGTTTCCTGTGCAAAACTTCAGAAATTTTGGAAGGACATTTTCGAAAGCTTTTCAAAAATATTTAAATGAAGTCTGGACACAAATACAGAATTGATTATCTTCGGAGCAATGGAAGCCTGTTCTGAACTAACTATATTTCAAATATGTTTCCTAAACTATGGTTTGATAACGGCAAAAAAACATACTTAAATTCTTGAAAATCGCTCCTATCCCAACGTTCAAAATGTGGATCACAAATATGTCGCAAATATTACATCTCGAGGAAAGGAGACTCGTTCTAGCAGGAAAAAAAACAATTCTTAAGAATATGGTCACCTTTCATTGACCTGTTACACGTGTAATATGGTGCAACACAACCCTGGAAAGTAACTGTTTTATAACTAGGTGATGGGTGTGAATCGTTATGAATTAGGCACATACCCTTTCTTTTTTGTTTAGCTCTAACTTCTTTGGATTCTTACTTATTTCCTTTATTTTCTTAAGGCCCTCTTCTCTTTGGAGCCATTGTTTTTATTTTTATTTTTTATTATTATTATTTTTCACACCTTCAAGCACGCAGTTTACTTAACCATCATCATTCATTTAACGCCAACTACTGCGGACTACACTCCACTACTATCCTCATTCTTCTCTTCTTTCTCTTTTCTCTTTTTCTGTTACTGGTTAAAGTTTAAAAAAATAAGTTGTAAACGATACGTATTATGTTGCGTCATGATTAAGATGCTTCTGATTTTCTTTTTTGTGTTTTTGGAAGGAATTCTGTCCCTGATTTGTGTATTGGTCTTTATAACTTATTTTTTTAAATTCTGATTATATGTTTCCTATAAATCTCTGTAAGGTGTCCTTGAGACCTCGGTATAAGGCGCCCATAAATAAAATTCATTATTATTATTATTATTATGTACATTTTTTCTAATAAAATAGATTTAAAAACGTACAAAAAAAACCGAACATATTATGTTCGTGTGATATCTTTAATGTGTTGGGAAATCCTGTTTCACTGATATGGATACATTGTTTGAAGAGGTAAACTATAGTTTACTTTAGGGATACAGCATGGAAACAGGCCCTTGTTAGGCCCACACGTCGACTAACAATCACCCTGTATAGTAATTCCATGTTATCCCATGTTCTGGAGACCCGGGACGCTGTCTTCAGAACAGGGGATAAGGCAGCTCTCAGGACTGCAAGAACCGAGCTCTCCCGGACCTTCAAAAGAGCAAAGTGGGCAGGGGCGCTGATAATCCATGGGCACGTCTGCGACACCGGGGAAAGCAGACGTATGAGGAAGTGCATCCGGTCCATCGCGGACTATAAAGTAGCATCACATTCTAACAACAGCGATGCCGCCCTTCCGGCCTAGCTAAATGTATTCCATGCTCGTTTTGGGATGCTTACCACCATGCCTGGGATGAAGTCCACTTGTACCCCCGAGGAGAAGATAATAATCCTGGATTCAGCCGACGTATGGGGAGCCCTAACCAGGGTCGACCCATGGAAAGCCCCAGGACCAGACAACATACATGGTCGTGTTCTCAAGGAATGTGCTAACAAGCTGGCGGATGTCATCATAGACATTTTAACTTCCCCCCTGAGTCAGGCTACCGTCCCCACCTCTTCAAAGCTGCCACCATGGTCCCGGTGACAAAACAGTCATCTGTCTCCTGCCTCAATGACTACCGTCCCGTGGCACTGACCCCCATCGTGATGAAGTGCTTTGAACGGTTAGTCATGGGACACATCAAGAATAGCCTCCCCACCTCACTAGATCCCCAGCAGTTCGCATACCGTCCTAACCGCTCCGCAAAGACGCCATCTCCCCCACCCTCCGTGCAGCCCTCTCCCACATAAACAACAAAAACAAAACACCTACGCTATGATGCTATTTATTGACTTCAGCTCGGCATTGAACACGATCATCCCTCAGAAGCTGGTGGGGAAGCTCTCCCTGCTCGGCCTCAATACCTCTCTCTGCAACTGGATCCTAGATTTCTTAACCACATCGACCACAGTCCGTGTTGGCAACAACACCTGAAACACCATCATCCTGAACACCGTAGCCCCTCAAGGCTATGTGCGTCGTCCACTACTATTCACACTATTTATCCACGACTCTGCCGCCAAACACAACATCAACCAAATAATCAAATTTGCAGATGACACTACAGTGGTGGGCCTCATCAGAGACAATAATGAGACTGCCTACAGAGAGGAAGTGGCGTAGCTTGTGAACTGGTGCGAAGGCAACAATCTGTCTCTGAATGTGACCAAGACCAAAGAGATGATTGTGGACCAGGAGAACGCAGGCTGCCCACTCCCACGCGCACATCAATGGCCCATCGTCGATAGGGTGAGCAATCACAAATTCCCAGGGGTGCACCTCGCTGATGACCTCTCCAGGTCTCTCAACACTACACACCTGTATGGGAGGCCTCAGCAGGGGTTATACTTCCTCAGGAGGCTGAACCGAGAGGGGCTTTCCCACACATCCTCTCTATGTTATACCACAGAGAGAGTCATGACCAGCTTCATCACCGTCTGGGACAGTGGAAAACATCACAAGGGAGCCTCTCCCATCCATTCCAGATGTTTTCAACAAAATATGCATCCGAAAAGCCTCCAATATTATAAATGAATCATCCCACCCCTCCCATGGATTCTTTGCCCTCTGCCGTCCGGCATGAGGTAACGGAGCATCAAGGCCAGCACCACCAGGATGTGCAACAGCTTCTTCATCCTGGCTGCTAGAATGATGTACACACTGCTGCACCCGAACGCACACACACACCTCACCTAAATCACACCTCTGCTCTGCACTGTCACCTTACACCTATATAAACCACTATGTACCTTGAACCTCAGCCTCGTGAGGAACGACATTTTGTTCAAATGTATACTTACATGTTCGAATGACAAATAAATTACCGTTAATTAATTATTTATTATTTCGCATCCTACCCAGTACGGAAAATTTACAGAACCCAATTAATCTACAAATACGCACGTCTTTGGAGTGTGGGAGGAAATCGGAACCTCCGGAGAAAACCTGCGCGGTCACAGTAGAACGCGCAAATTCCGTACAGACAGCACCAGAGGTCAGAGTCGAACCCGGGTCTGTGCCGCTGTAATGCTGACCTCCATCGTACTGTACCTCCTATCAGATCTTTGACAAAACTCCCACGCGGTTGGCAGATCCAAAAAGGTTCGAACCACTGTGATCCAAGGGAAGTTTCAAAATAGATCTCAACTTGTCTTGCAACATGACCTCCCAAATTCTATACTCTGATTGATGAAGACCAAGGTGCCAAAAGCCTGGTTGACCACCTTATCTACCTGCGACTTGACTTCAAGGAACCATACACCTGGATTCCTAGATCCCTCTGCTGGACAACACTACACAGAGGCCTACCATTCACTGCGTAGGCCCTGACATTGTTAGACGTCACGAAATGCAACACCTCACACTTCTCTGCATTAAATTCCATCAATCATTCCACATCCCACCTGGGTAATCGATCCAAAACCTGCTGCAATCTTTCACAACCATCTTCACTATCTGCAAAACCACCCACTTTTGTATCATCAGCTAACTCGATAATCTGGCCCTGTATGTTCTCACCCAAATCATTGATGTAGATGACAAACGGTAACGGGCCCAAAACCGCACCGTGGGACACACCACTAGTCACAAGCCTCCAGTCCGAGAAGTAGTCTTCCACCTTCACACTCTTCTTCCTTCCATGGAGCCAATTTGCTATCAATTCAGCTATCTCTCCTTGGTTCCCATGCGATCTAATCTTCTAGAGCAGCCTACCATGCAGAACCTTGTCGAACACCTTACTGAAATCCATGAATACAACATCTACAGCTCTGTCCTCATCGACCTTTTTGGTCACGTCTTCAAAAACCTCAATCTTGTTTGCGAGACACGACATCCCACGTGAAAAACCATGCTGACTTTGGGATAGCAAATGGTGAGTACAGTTTGTATGAGGAAGTGAATCAAAGAGTTGTTCACCATTTTCTACCCCCAATGTGAGCGGAAGCTGAAATCTGCAAAGATAACCTCACAGTCACTTCTTCATCAACACCTGGGTTGTTTCTCTCTCGTGGTTTTGTTTCCCAGACCCTGAAATGCAGAAGTTGCTCTTATCATTTGCTGCAGAAGGTTCAAACACCGCTAACCAACAACACTGACCTTCATGACTCATAGGATGCAGGAGGCAGAGTAGAGGGCAAAGTCATTCCAGGAATTAGCAGCACAGCAGCAAACTTGGCCTCCGAGGAATCCTACCTTGACTATAGGGAAGCACTGCAGTGAACGTCGGGGGCAAAGAATCCAAAAATCCATTGGGATTATATGAACATTATTTTGCAATGTTTGTTTGGAAGCAGCCAGTTTAAGCTGAATCCCGTAATATCATATGTCTCCCAGCACCAGGGCCATTTCAAATCTTTGTTTATTTGTGTCCCAATCCCGTTAAACCAGATTTCCGGCAACCTCGCTGACATCTCCAGTCCCCCACAGAACAATGCAACTGGAGGCCGGGGTTTGATCGGGCAGCAAAGGGCGGGATCTGCGTCTTTCCGCTAACAATGACCCGGGCACTCACCGACCGCCAGTAGAGTCCAATGGTCATTCCCATCCGAAATCTCCTCCGCAATTCCTGGGTGCCCTCTGCTATCAACAAGATCTCACCAGTGTTTAACTGTCACATGCACCATGACAACAATGATATTGTTGCTGGAACTCTGCAGGCCCACTAAATGCAAGAACAAAACTGTAAGTTTGAGGTAAGTTGTCTGCTATTCTTGTAAACCAAACCATAGCAGCGCAAGTCACAGTAATGGAACCTCAGTGCAAAGTTCTTCGTGTTTCGACCCGGAGGTCGGCTTGTGGTCTGCGTGCTAAATGTGGTTCAGCAACGTGATGGTTGAGGACGGCCTGATTGCATTCGTGTAAAGTTCTTTGACGGACAGCACGCAATATAAAAGGCTTTCACTGTGCCTCGATAAATGTGACAATAATAAAGTAAAGTAAAATAAAGTAAAATAAAGTAAATTATCTAAGAAGCTGTTCTTGAAGCATCCGATCACGGGTCTCATGCCCCTGCATCTTCCTCTTGGTACTAGCAGTGAGATAAAAGAGTGAGCAGGGTGGTGTTGTATTTCATGACATTAGATGCATTGTTGAGCCCAGAATTCATGTGGACCCTTCATGCTGTTCCGTATTTCACTGTTCATGGCTCCCGGCATCTACAGGCAGATCGCTGACGCATTATTCTTCGAAATGACAAAGGCCAGGGCGATTTGAACAACAATTATAGTGAGACGTATTATGAATACAGGCCGCCCAACCCTCCGAAGGAGATGAGGAATGTATTTAGTCATAGGGTGGAGAATCTGTGGACTTCATTGCCACGGAAGGCTGTGGAGGCCAAATCAATGGATATTTTAACGGTTTGTGTGAGGAAGTAAATGTAAAAATTGAATAGCCCGCTGTCATCTTTCAATGTGAGCAGCCTGTCACCCTGCAATGAAAGACAACTTGACAGGCATTTCGTCAGAGACAGCTCAGTTGCTGCTTCCTCATATTTTTGTTTATTTCTGAGTAAGAAATGCAGCAGTTGATTTTTTCATTTGTTGCCCAACGTTCAGGCAGCACTAAATCACAACAATGATTTGGACAAGTTGGGCTGTAGGGCCTGTTTCCACACTGTATCACTCTATGACTCTATAACTATAAGATGCCTATTGACGCAACAGAAAACGACATGCTGGAGTGACTCAGCGGGTCAAGCAACATCTCTGGAGAACATGGATTGATGACGTTTCCCAGAGTGCTGGAGTAACTCAGCGGGTCAGGCAGCATATCCGGAGAACATGGATTGATGACGTTTCACAGAGTGCTGGAGTAACTCAGCGGGTCAGGCAGCATATCTGGAGAAAATGGATTGGTGACGTTTCACAGGGTGTTGGAGAAACTCAGCGGGTCAGGCAGCATCTCTGTAGAATATGGATAGGTGACGTTTCTGGTCGTGACCCATCTTCAGTGTGAAGATGACAATGATACAGTTTAGTTGAGAGAGGTAGCGCGGAAAGATGCCAAGTCCGCACCGAACAGTGATCCCAGCATACTAACACTATCCGACACAAACTAGAGGCAATTTTACATTTATACCAAGCCAAATAACCTACTAACTTATATGTCTTTGGAGTGTGGGAGTAAACCAAAGATCTTGGGAAAAAACACGAGGTCACAGGAAGAACGTGCAAACTCTGTACACACAGTACCCGCAGTCAAACTCGGGGGCCTGGCGCTGTAAGCGTTGTATAAGGCAACAACGCTGCAGCACCGTACCGCCCAAGAATAATCACCGTGACAGGAATTATTCTTCACATCATTAATGTCATCCTCTACCATGGGCAGTAATCCCAGGAGGACGGGGAACACGTCGCCCCTCACGTTTTGAGAGGTGCGGGACAATCCCCCCCCCCCCCCATGTTTTGTAATCCGTATTTTGAAATTCAGTGAAAAAAATCTATTAAAATCTCCACTGTCCGCGAGACAGTGGGGGTGTCACTGTTAAGCGCTTGTTAAATGTCTCTATTAACATCGTATTAGCACGACGTGTCAACAATTGTGTTTTGACCATCAAATATCACTGAAGGTATTCACGGAGAATTTCATAAAGATGTCTGATGCGGGCACAATGAGCATTTGAACTAATTGGATGTATTGGTGAATGGGAAAGATTTAAACGAGTATCGAGGGTCAGGTCATTAATGTCCGCTCGAACGGGTTTCCTGGCTGGCTTGCATGTAAGCCTCGTTCAGCTCACTCACGTTATTTAGTTTTATTCCCCATCTCTCTCTCTCTCTCCCTCTTCTTCTCTCTCCTCTCTCTCTCTCTCTCTCTCTCTCTCTCTCTCTCTAACTCTCTCTCTCTCTCTCTCTCTCTGTCTCTGTCTCTCTCTCTCCTCTCTCTCCTCCAAGTTTGGTTCTGTTTGCCTTTATTTGCTTCAGTTTTATTTGTTTAAGTGTTATAGCTTTTGAAATATTCAATCGGTATTAGACGCTTTCTAAAGTCTGAATCGTCCCGTTCGCCGGGCCTTTTCAATCGGCGGTCACCAACCAGGTTAGCTCCCGAAGGTAGACTAAAGTGATGGAGAAACTCAGCGGGTGAGGGCTGCATCCAAGGAGCGAAGGAATAGGTGACGTTTCGGGTAGAGACCCTTCCTCAGATCTGGTCTGAGGAAGGGTCTGAGGAAGGATCTCGAGCCGAAACGTCACTCCAGTGCAGTCCAGTGCACTCCAGATTGCAAATACACTCTAAGTGAATAGTGCTCTCTAGATATACTCCAAACGTCTTACTCCTCAGCTTAAGCCACGTCCTCCTACATTTCAAAAACTGTTCCTACCATTTATATAATAATAATAATAGTAATTTTATTGTCAATTCACATAATGTAACGAGTAGTTACACAGAGGATTGAAATTGCGTTTCTCCATACTCCAATGTGCAAGTAATATTTATAAAACAGACAGACAGTGTACCAATAAAAGTAGGACAATGGACATATACATTATATAAAATAAAATATATATGACACTCTCCATGACCTGACTAATATCGTCTACCTATGCAGTCACCCCCCACCCCCTCCCCAAAACTGTCCCGTCGATTCCCAAGGATAAGAATCTCGGCTTTGTCAATTTCTCCGCATAAACGAAACATGTTTTTAGCCCAGGTAGTAATCTGACCAAATCTTCTCCGTGTTCATGTATGCAGTTATGCAGATAGATCACAGCAATGTATAATTGCAATAGTGTTAATTGGGGAAAAAAACTCTCGCATATTATGTTCGTGTGGTATCTTTACCATCCTCTACCATGGGCAGACATCCCAGGAGGACGGGGAACACGTAGCCCTCACGTTTTGAGAGGTGCGGGACAATCCCCCCCCCCATGTTTTGTAATCCGTATTTTGAAATTCAGTGAAAAAAAATCTATTAAAATCTCCACTGTCCGCGAGACAGTGGGGGTGTCACTGTTAAGCGCTTGTTAAATGTCTCTATTAACATCGTATTAGCACGATGTGTCAACAATTGTGTGTTTGACCATCAAATATCACTGAAGGTATTCACGGAGAATTTCATAAAGATGTCTGATGCGGGCACAATGAGCATTTGAACTAATTGGATGTATTGGTGAATGGGAAAGATTTAAACGAGTATCGAGGGTCAGGTCATTAATGTCCGTTCGAACGCGTTTCCTCGCTGGCTTGCATGTAAGCCTCGTTCCGCTCACTCACGTTATTTAGTTTTTTCCCATCTCTCTCTCTCTCTCTCTCTCTCTCTCTCTCTCCCTCCTCTCTCTCTCTCTCTCTCTCTCTCTCTCTCTCTCACTCTCTCTCTCTCACTCTCTCTCTCTTCTCTCGTTCTCTCTCTCTCTCTCTCTCTCTCTCTCTCTCTCTCTCCCCTCTCTCTCTCTCTCTATCTCTCTCTCACTCTCTCTTTTTTTTTTTTTTTTTTTTTTTTTTCTTTTCAAAAACTTTATCAACACACTCAATAATACATCACATCAATACATAATCAAAAGATACATTATATCAAACCACATCATTATAGTACAACATTACATTCATTATTTATTATACTCTCCACCCCACGCGGTGACCATCGCCCACGGAAGACCTCCAGAGTCCCCGTGGACAGCGCATATTCCCGCTCCAGGGACACCCGTGCACGGACGTACGCCCGGAAGAGGGGCAGGCAGCCAACTCTCGCCTCACCATCGACCGCCGCTGCCTGGACCCACGAATGGCCATCTTAACCAGGCCCAGGAGCAAACCGACAGGGAGGTCCCAACCCCCCACTTGACTCTCCCCACACCCTACTTTATGCCCACACACTAGAATCGTGGGACTAAAATGCAACCAAAACTTAAGGAACAACCCTTCAGATATTGGTACAGGGGCAGTAACCTCTCACACTCCATGTATACGTGGAACACAGTTTCTTCCTCGCCACAGAAAATACACGCGGCGGACGAACCCGTGAACCGACTCAAACGTTTATTACAAACCACCGCTCCATGCAACAGTCTCCACCCCAGGTCCCCAATGTAAAGGGGGACAACTCCCGTATAGAAGGACCCCCCACCAGGGACCCCCCCCCCACCATCAGGTGGTAACACCGTCCGCCACGGTGTGTCAGGACGGGAAACAAAGGCAAGGAGGTGCAGAATGTGCAGGAACATCCTATACAATGTGCGTCTCTTCGCATCACGAAACGGTATGCTGATCATCTCAGAAAGGCGGCTCAGGTTGTGTGGAGCCGGTTCCCGAGATATATCCCGGAGCCTTGGCCCGATGAGCAGATCTGACGGAGCAATTGAAAGCTCAGCCCAGAACCACTCTAGGCGCTCGCCTCTCCTCGACACCCGCCATGACTGGGCGAGGACCGGCCACTCCCGCAGCCGCACCATCCCCCCTCCCCTCGTAGAACAACACGTTGACTGAAAACAACCAATTCCTCACTCTGATCACATCCCGGTAGAAAACAGGCAAACCCCTTAGGGCGGGTCTACTGATGCCCGCCACCGGGAGCCGCGAGACCCCCCCTAGGCAACGACCACGACGAAAAAAATACGTGGCCAGGAGCGTGCCATCTGGGGGATTCTCTACATACATATACCTCCGCAGAGTCCTGAGACGGAGAGCCGCCACCTGGGTACGCACGCATACCAAGGACTGGCCGCCCTCCTCTAACGGAGACTCAGGACCGCTGCAGAGGACCCAGTGCTTCCTATTCCCCCCAGAAGAAATCTACCAGCTTCTTCTGAAGAGCATTTACAAATATGGAAGGTGGGACAAGAGTAGCCAGCCGGTACCATAACATAGAGGCCACCAGCTGGGTTTATGACCAGCACCCTCCCCCGGAAAGAAAGAACTCCAAGCAAGCCCGACCAGTGCCCCAGCCGGGCAACCACCTTCGTCTCCCACTCCTGCCAGTTCGCCGGCAAGCATCCTCAGTGGGACTCAGGTAAACCCCCCAGATAGAGGAGATGTGTAGTGTTCCACACATACCTTGCCATCTCCTCCGGCAGGGAATCCACCTGCCACTGACCCACTAAAAGACCAGAACACTTACTCCAGTTAATCCTTGCAGAAGATGCAGCTGAGAAAATCTCCTGCAGTCACGGATCCTCCGCAGGTCACCAGGATCAGTGAACATAAGGAGGACATCATCTGCATACGCTGAAAGAACCACCTCCAACCCCGGCCCAGGTAGGGCCAGGCCTGTCACCTCCTCAGAAGAAGACACAGGAACGGCTCCACACAGACCGAGTACAACTGACCCGACATGGGGCACCCCTGACGGACCCCCCTCCCAAACTGAAAGGGAGCCAACAACGCACCATTAACCTTCACCAGGCACTCCGCTGCAGCGTACAAAAGCCGGACCCGGGCCACAAAATGCGGTCCAAATCCAAACGCTTGCAACGTCCGAATAGGTAATCATGCTCTACCCTATCAAAAGCCTTCTCCTGATGAAGAGACAGAAAAGCAGCTGACTGACCAGTACCCTGAACTATATGAATCAGGTCCCTAACCAGGTGGATGTTATCCTGAATGGACCTGCAGGGACCGTATAGGACTGGTCAGGATGAATCATTTGAGACAGCACAGGGCCCAGGCGATTTTGCCATTGCCCGTGCAAATACTTTATACTCTGTACATAGGAGAGATACCGGCCTCCAGTTCTTCAACACGCGGAGTCTAGCCCTTCTTGGGCAGCAAGACAACAACTGCCCTATGCCGCGATAGGGGCATCGTCCCGGCCGCCAAACTCTCCCCCAGCACCAACATGTAATCACCCCCCAGGATATCCAGAAAGCTCTGACAAACTCCACCGTCAACCCATCCATCCCGGGTGACTTACCCTTCCTGAGCTGAAACAATGCACAAGTCACCTCCTCCAAAGATAAGGGGCCATCAAGAAGATCGGCCACCTCCCTATCAATAGTCGGTAGACCCTCCCACAATTCCTTCTGAGCCTCCCCGTTATACCCCCCTGCGGAGAACAGGGACCCATAAAATGACCTGACCTCCTCACTGATCCTCTCCGGATCAGTGACTGAGGATCCATCATCTGCGAGCAGCTCTACGAGCTGCTTGCAGGCTCCCCTCCCTTTCTCCAAAGAGAAAAAGAAAGGCGACGCTCGGTCCAGATCTTGCATCATCTGTACCCGCGCCCTCACGAAAGCGCCTCGGGACCGCTCAAGCAGCAGATTCCTCAAGGCTTCCTTCTTCTCCTGAAACTCTCCCCATTCACAGGAGTCCTCACCATCCCGACCCAGGCGAGACTCTGCAACCCTGTAGCTCCCTCTCAAGCCTCGCGACCGCTGAGTCCCTCCGTCCTGTCGACCCCCACGTATACTCCTTACAAAATAGACGAATGTGAGCTTTCCCCACATCCCACCACTGCCTAAGGGAAGAGAAGCACCTCCGCCCCCTCTCTCCACTTCCCCCAAAACCTACTGAATGACTCCCGGAAACACCGATCCTCCAGCAACCGGTTGTTAAAGTGCCAGTACGCGGACCCAGCCCTAGCGCGCGCCGGATTAAAGTCCACACGCACCAGACAGTGATCCGAGCATGGCACCACCCGCATTGAAGCCTCTGAGACACGGGCAACAAACGCTCGGGAAATATATATTCTGTCAATACGGGAACCACCACCCTCATAACCTCCGCGAAAAAGCATTGGAATCCGGATGGAGGTTCCGCCATGCATCAACCAACTCAAAGGATTCAATCATCCCTCTCAACTTCTTCGCTACAGCAGGGGCACACTGAGTACCAGAACGATCTCCGCCTCAAGTGTGCATTAAAGTCCCCCACCAAGGAAAACACACACTCCCCTATCAATAGTGCTCAACAGAGCAGTCACCTCCTGAATTAGGCCAGCCTGCATCGTACCGGAGCTAGGGGCATACACGTTAATGAAATGCAACGGCATGCCATCCAAGCTCACTGCCAGATGGAGCAAACGTCCTGGCACAACTTCATTCACTTTTAAAATCGTTGGCAGAAAATTCTGGGCCAACAGAAGGCCACCCCACTCGAATTTGAGCTGAGATGGCTCATGTAAACCCCCCCTTCCCACTCCAGTCTCCAGGTAGGTTCATCACTAACAACTGTGTGCGTCTCCTGCAGAAAACCACACTGCAAATCTCCCCCTCTTTAAGGCCTGATAAAAGCTGAAAATCTACGAAAACTCGATCTACTCCCGTTTAAGTTTAATGTTGCGACGGTGAATGTAAAGGGCCACTATATTAAACCCCCTCAGTGCCCGTAGACACAACAAATTTCTCTCTAAGTAACACCAAAAAGTCCCCAAACTGCCCCACCTCTAAGTCAGTAAGAGCACTCTCCCTGCTGCGACAGAATATCCTCGAGAGTCGGAATCAAACCAGGCAGATCATCCCACCGCCTACTAGCAGCATCCAATCTTGTTCTTGCGGAGCGGCTTGTTCTGAGAAACTCTCGAACCACCTTTATCTCACAATCAAGAGCCTCGGCCTTGGAGTCTGGGCACTCGGCCAACGCACTATCACAACGTTCAAGGGCTCTTTCTGTAACTGAACGCCCAGAGCTCTCCAAAAGCTCTCCACCCCCACTACCCAAACTTTCCGATTCACCCTCCCCCTCCTCCTGCAAGACACCACCCCCAGGATCACTGCCAGGTAAGGGCCCCGAAACCCCCAACTGCAACAAGCATCCCCCTGACTGGCTTGGCCCCTGCACGCTACCCTCACCCTCCACGCCTTGGCCTGGGGAAGCAAAAACACTAGGCTCCCCCAGGGCCTGGGATACACTGACACCCCTTGAAACTAAAGGGACATCACCACCCAAACTATCCCCGACCTCCACAACACCTCTAGCATCCCCACCACTAGCAACACCCAGAGGCTCGCCTCTTACTTTTAGCCTCTCCCCTTCCACCTCATCCGGCGATGCAGCACACCCCCCATTACCACCACTGGCACTGATGTGCAGCATAGACTGGAACACCACAGCCCCCGACCCACCCCCCTCAGGCTGACTCTGCTCATCCTCCATCTCAGGGGCCCCCCTACCAGGGGCACATACCCCATCCTCTGGCGTTCCATCACCCTCAAGAGGCCTCTGAAACGAGGGGACCTCCTCCGACCCAGAGGACACCCCCCAGGGGAGCTCACCTCACCACCCGATGAGATAACTCCATCGGAGGACCCCTGAAATGAAGGGACAGCCACCCGCCCAGAGGACACAACTCCAGCGGAATCAACCCCCTCACCTGCCCTAATTTTCGCCTCACGCCCTTCCTCTTCCTCGCCAGGCCTATTCCTTTTCACCCCACTAGCATGCGGCAGTACGGTGACCTCCATAAAGGAAGGGTCTTCCACCCCCTCCCTACCCCCATCCACTATACCCCCCGCACCCTTTACCAACCCTTCCCCCGTCTGAGCGATCTCATCGCCTTGCTGGGCCACATCAAGCACACTCTGGACCTCACTAGAACTAACACGCATATTTTTACTCTCCGGATGGCCCTTTCCCTTCTTCTTCCTCCCCTTCTTCACCTCCCACTTCCCCTCCCCGTCTTCATCCTCCCCCTCTCCACCCTCTCCCTCCCCCTCACCATTAGCCACCACCACCTCCACAGTCTCAGGACGCAGGGGCCTGAGGCCTTCCCCGCCCCGGGTCCCCAAGGCAGAACTTTCAGACCCAGAGGGCCTATCACTTCCGCCCCGGATCCCCGAGGTAGAGCTAGCCGCCCTAGCCAGGTCAGCAGTGCCGCCCCGCGCCACCGAGGCATGATGTACCACCCCGGATGGGCCAGCATTGCAATCCTGGGCCACTACGCTAGAACTTCTAGCAATGCCCCTGCGAGAAAGACACTCGTTACGGAAATGTCCATATGCTCCACACTCATGACACCGTGCCTTCCCCCAACTCCAATACACGGTTCTATAGAGACCCTGACAATCCACCTCAAAGCTCCCCTCCTCGCCTTCGCCCTCACCCACCTTCATGAACACCCTCCTCTTAAAACTCAAGATCCCTCTTTCCTCCGGATCCCCCCCGAGGTGCCTGAGCCTAACGCACTTAGACCTCACCTCCCCAATCGTAGACAGGTGTGGCATAAGTGCAGCATCCGAAATAAATGTGGGGCAACTCCGCAGGAGAACCGGTCTCACCCTCGATAACCACAGATCCATCTGTAATTGGATCCCCCCACTGATATCCCCCTCTCCAACGCCATTTTCACACCCTCCTCGGTCTTCAAAATCATCTCCACCTTGCCTCTTACAAGCTCGGAAGAGACAACAGCCCCGCCCCCCAATAAGGTCATTCACGGCCTTGGTAATTGCACCCCTAGACATCTGGGGCCCAGTTTGGACCGAGATACCAAACTTGCCCCAATTCAAGTTCACATAAGGCTCATGCTCCACTGTCCTCGCATCCGTCTCTGATGCCGCCACTGCGTAGCTCCGGTTCTTCGGCCTCGCCCCAGCCTTCGCCATCCTGACAGAGGCACAACCAGCTCCGATCGCCCCGGCAGCTCAGCTCCACGTTAACTCCTGCAAACAGTCACAGTCAACAAGTAGCAGAACTCTGAAGCCTCCAGCTACAGCCAGAAAATCCCCAAAGACGTCCACAGCCGACAGCAGCTTTTGGGAAGCTCTATCCCATTCTTTCCGACTCAACAGTACCATCTTCACATTAAACCCGGCATCCGCCGGCGCAAAATGCCTTTTTTCCGTTCCCTCTAACACCATCCACTCTTGGCAGTCCGCCAACGACAACCGCACCCTCGACAATGGAAAAATATCTCCGGAATGTCCGCACTTGTGGAGAATTCCTAGAGCAGAGAAAAGTTTCACCAGTCCAACAATAAGTTAGACCATGAAGCCCCTCTGCCTCTGTTCCTTCCCCATCGACAACGTCCTTGAAAAGCTGTTTGAATCCTTCTCAACTGCAGAGCTGAAAAAAACACAGCCAGCCTCTCTCTCTCTCTCTCTCTCTCTCTCTCTCTCTCTCTCTCCCTCCCTCTCTCTCTCTCTCTCTCTCTCTCTCTCTCTCTCTCTCACTCTCTCTCTCTTCTCTCTCTCTGTCTCTGTCTCTCTCTCTCTCTCTCTCTCTCTCTCTCTCTCTCTCTCTCTCCCCTCTCTCTCTCTCTCTCTCTCTCTCTCACTCTCTCTCTCTCTCTCTCTGTCTCTGTCTCTCTCTCTCTCTCTCCTCCAAGTTTGGTTCTGTTTGCCTTTATTTGCTTCAGTTTTATTTGTTTAACTGTTATAGCTTTTGAAATATTCAATCGGTATTAGACGCTTTCTAAAGTCTGAATCGTCCCGTTCGCCGGGCCTTTTCATCGCCGGTCACCAACCAGGTTAGCTCCCGAAGGTAGACTGAAATGATGGAGAAACTCAGCGGGTGAGGCTGCATCCAAGGCGCGAAGGAATAGGTGACGTTTCGGATCGAGACCCTTCCTCAGATCTGGTCTGAGGAAGGGTCTGAGGAAGGATCTCGAGCCGAAACGTCACTCCAGTGCAGTCCAGTGCACTCCAGTTTGCAAATACACTCTAAGTGAATAGTGCTCTCTAGATATACTCCAAACGTCTTACCCCTCAGCTTAAAACCACGTCCTCTACATTTCAAAAACTGTTCCTACCATTTACACTCTCCATGACCTGACTAATATCGTCTACCTATGCATTCACCCCCCACCCCCCCTCCCCAAAACTGTCCCGTCGATTCCCAAGGATAAGAATCTCGGCTTTGTCAATTTCTCCGCATAAACGAAACATGTTTTTAGCCCAGGTAGTAATCTGACCAATCTTCTCCGTGTTCATGTATGCAGTTATGCAGATAGATCACAGCAATGTATAATTGCAATAGTGTTAATTGGGGGAAAAACTCTCGCATATTATGTTCGTGTGGTATCTTTAATACGTTGGGAAATCCTGTTTCACTGATATGGATACATTGTTTGAAGAGGTAACATAGTTTACTTTAGGGATACAGCATGGAAACAGGCCCTTGTTAGGCCCACTGAGTACACGTCGACCAATAATCACCCCGTATAGTAATTCCATATTATCCCATGTTCTGAAGACCCGGGACGCTGCCTTCAGAACAGGGGATAAGGCAGCCCTCAGGTCTGCAAGAACCGAGCTCTCCCGGACCATCAAAGAGCAAAGTGGGGCGACGCGCAGAAAGTCCATGGGCACGTCTGCGACACCAGGGGCAGCAGACGTATGAGGCAGTGTATCCGGTCCATCGCGGACTATAAAGTAGCATCACATTCTAACAACAGCGATGCACCCCCCCCCCCTTTGCGGCCAAGTTAAATGAATTTTATGCGCGCTTTGAGATGCTTAACACCATGCCTGGGATGGTCCACTTGTACCCCCGAGGAGAAGATAATAATCTTGGATTCAGCCGACGTGTGGGGAGCCCTAACCAGGATCGACCCATGGAAAGCCCCAGGACCAGACAACATACATGGTCGTGTTCTCAAGGAATGTGCTAACCAGCTGGCGGATGTCCTCATATACATTTTCACCATCTCCCTGAGTCAGGCTATCGTCCCCACCTCTTCAAAGCTGCCACCGTGGTCCCGGTGTCAAAACATTCATCTGTCTCCTGCCTCAATGACTACCGTCCAGTGGCCCTGACACCCATCGTGATGAAGTGCTTCGAACTATTAGTCATGGGACACATCAAGAATAGCCTTCCCACCTCAATAGATGCCCAGCAGTTCGCATACCTTCCTAACCGCTCCACAAAGCCACCATCTCCCCCACCCTCCATGCAGCCCTCTCCCACATAGATAAAAACAAAGCACTTGCTATAATGCTATTTATTGACTTCAGCTCCGCATTGAACACTATCATCCCTCAGAAGCTGGTGTGGAACCTCTCCCTGCTCGGCCTCAATACCCCCCTTTGCAACTAGATCATAGATTTCTTAACCACATCGACCACAGTCTGTGTTGGCAACAACACCTGAAACACCATCATCCTGAACACCATAGCCCCTCAAGGCGATGTGCGTCGTCCACTACTATTCACACTACTTACCCACGACTCTGACGCCAAATATAACATCAACCAAATAATCAAATTTCCAGATGACACTACAGTGGTGGGCCTCATCAGAGACAATAATGAGACTGCCAACAGACAGCAAGTGGCATAGCTTGTGAATTGGTGCGAAGGCAACAATCTCTCTGAATGTGACCAAGACCAAATAGATGATTGTAGACTTCAGGAGAACGCAGGCTGCCCACTCCCCCGCGCACATCAATGGCCCCATCGTCGAGAGGGTGAGCAATCACAAATTCCCAGGGGAGCACCTCGCTGATGACCTCTCCTGGTCTCTCAACACTACACACCTGGATGGGAGGTCTCAGCAGTGGTTATACTTCCTCAGGAGGCTGAACCGAGAGAGGCTTCCCCCACCCATCCTTTCTATGTTATCCACAGAGAGCGTCATGACCAGCTTCATCACCGTCTGGGACGGGAGATGCACCGCATCAGGCAGGAAGCTCCTGTAGCCGATTAGTCAGGACAGCGGAAAACATCACTAGGGAGCCTCTCCCATCCATTCCACATGTTTTCAACAAAAGATGCATCCGAAAAGCCTCCTACATAATAAATGAATCATCCCACCCCTCCCATGGATTCTTTGCCCCCTGCCGTTCTTCCGAGTTACCGGATCATCAAGGCCAGCACCACCAAGATGTGCAACAATTTCTTCCCCTGGCTGCTGGAATGATGAACACACTGCTGCCCCCGAACGCACACACGCACTTCACCTAAATCACACCTCTGCTCTGCACTGGCACCGTACATCTATATGAACCACTATGTACCTTGAACCTCAGTCCCGTGAGGAACGACATTTAGTTCAAATGTATACTTACATGTTCGAATGACAAATAAATTACCATTAATTAATTATTTATTATTTCGCATCCTACCCAGTACGGAAAA
>JAXLNO010003354.1:0-49525 GCA_038087875.1 Malacoraja senta
GAAGACGACGACGAAAAAGACGACGACGAAAAAGACGACGACGAGGAAGACGACGACGAAGACGACGACGACGAAGACGACGACGACGAAGACGACGACGACGAAGACGACGACGACGAAGAAGACGACGACGAAGAAGACGACGACGAAGAAGACGACGACGAAGAAGACGACGACGACGAAGAAGACGACGACGAAGAGGACGACGACGAAGAAGACGACGACGAAGACGACGACGACGAAGACGACGACGACGAAGACGACGACGACGAAGACGACGACGACGAAGACGACGACGAAGAAGAAGACGACGATGAAGACGACGACGACGAAGAAGACGACGACGAAGACGACGACGACGAAGATGACGACGATGAAGACGACGATGACGAAGACGACGACGACGAAGAAGACGACGACGAAGACGACGACGACGAAGAAGACAACGACGAAGACGACGACGACGAAGACGACAACGACGAAGACGAAGACGACGACGACGAAGACGATGAAGACGACGACGACGAAGACGACGACGACGAAGACGACGACGACGAAGACGACGACGACGAAGACGACGACGACGAAGACGACGACGACGAAGAATACGACGACGAAGACGACGACGACGACGACGAAGAAGACGACGACGAAGAAGACGACGACGAAGACGACGACGAAGACGACGACGACGAAGACGACGACGACAGACGACGACGACGAAGAAGACGGCGACGAAGACGACGACGACGACGAAGAAGACGACGACGAAGAAGACGACGACGAAGAAGACGTCGACGAAGAAGACGACGACGAAGAAGACGACGACGAAGAAGACGACGACGAAGAAGACGACGACGAAGAAGACGGCGACGAAGAAGACGGCGACGAAGAAGACGCCGACGAAGAAGACGACGACGAAGAAGACGACGACGAAGAAGACGACGACGAAGAAGACGACGACGAAGAAGACGACGACGAAGAAGACGACGACGAAGACGACGACGAAGAATACGACGACGAAGAAGACGACGACGAAGAAGACGACGACGAAGAAGACGACGACGAAGAAGACGACGACGAAGAAGACGACGACGAAAAAGACGACGACGAAAAAGACGACGACGAAGAAGACGACGACGAAGACGACGACGACGAACACGACGACGACGAAGACGACGACGACGAAGACGACGACGACGAAGAAGACGACGACGAAGAAGACGACGACGAAGAAGACGACGACGAAGAAGACGACGACGAAGAAGACGACGACGAAGAAGACGACGACGAAGAAGACGACGACGAAGAAGACGACGACGAAGAAGACGACGACGACGAAGACGACGACGACGAAGACCACGACGACGAAGACCACGACGAGGAAGACCACGACGACGAAGACCACGACGACGAAGAAGACGACGACGAAGATGACGACGACGAAGAAGATGACGACGAAGACGACGACGACGAAGACGACGACGACGAAGACGCCGACGACGAAGACGACGACGACGAATAAGACGACGACGAAGACGACGACGACGAAGACGACGACGACGAAGAAGACGACGAAGTAGAAGACGACGACGAAGACGACGACGACGACGAAGAAGACGACGACGAAGACGACGACGACGAAGATGACGACGATGAAGACGACGACGACGAAGACGACGACGACGAAGAAGACGACGACGAAGACGACGACGACGAAGAAGACGACGACGAAGAAGACGACGACGAAGATGACGACGACGAAGAAGATGACGACGAAGAAGACGACGACGAAGACGACGACGACAAAGAAGACGACGACGAAGAAGACGACGACGAAGACGACGACGATGAAGAAGACGACGATGAAGAAGACGACGACGAAGACGACGACGACGAAGAAGACGACGACGAAGAAGACGACGACGAAGACGACGACGACGAAGAAGACGACGACGAAGAAGACGACGACGAAGACGATGACGACGAAGACGACGATGACGAAGACGACGACGACGAAGATGACGATGACGAATAAGACGCCGACGAAGACGACGACGACGAAGACGACGACGACGAAGACGACGACGACGACGACGAAGACGCCGACGACGAAGACGACGATGACGAATAAGACGACGGCGAAGACGACGACGACGAAGATGACGACGATGAAGAAGACGACGAAGAAGAAGACGATGATGAAGACAACGACGACGAAGAAGGTGACGACGAAGACGACGACGACGAAGACGACGACGACGAAGACGACGGCGACGAACAAGACGACGACGAACAAGACGGCGACGAAGAAGACGGCGACGAAGAAGACGACGACGAAGAAGACGACGACGAAGAAGACGACGACGAAGAAGACGACGACGAAGAAGACGACGACGAAGACGACGACGACAAAGAAGATGACGACGAAGAAGACGACGACGAAGATGACGACGACGAAGAAGACGACGACGAAGACGACGACGATGAAGAAGACGACGACGAAGAAGACGACGACGAAGACGATGACGACGAAGACGACGATGACGAAGACGACGACGACGAAGACGACGACGACGAATAAGACGACGACGAAGACGACGACGACGAAGACGACGACGACGAAGACGACGACGACGAAGACGACGACGACGAAGATGCCGACGACGAAGACGACGACGACGAAGACGACGACAAAGACGACGACGACGAAGAAGACGGCGACGAAGACGACGACGACGACGAAGAAGACGACGACGAAGAAGACGACGACGAAGAAGACGTCGACGAAGAAGACGACGACGAAGAAGACGACGACGAAGAAGACGGCGACGAAGAAGACGGCGATGAAGAAGACGACGACGAAGAAGACGACGACGAAGAAGACGACGACGAAGAAGACGACGACGAAGAAGATGACGACGAAGAAGACGACGACGAAGAAGACGACGACGAAGAAGACGATGACGAAGACGATGACGAAGAATACGACGACGAAGAAGACGACGACGAAGAAGACGACGACGAAGAAGACGACTACGAAGAAGACGACGACGAAGAAGACGACGACGAAAAAGACGACGACGAAGAAGACGACGACGAAGAAGACGACGACGAAGACGACGACGATGAAGATGACGACGATGAAGACGACGACGACGAAGACGACGACGACGAAGAAGACTACGACGAAGACGACGACGATGAAGACGACGACGACGAAGAAGACGACGACGAAGAGGATGACGACGAAGACGACGACGACGAACACGACGACGACGAAGACGACGACGACAAAGACGACGACGACGAAGACGACGACGACGAAGACGACGACGACGAAGACGACGACGACGAAGACGACGACGACAAAGACGACGACGACGAAGAAGACGGCGATGAAGACGACGACGACGACGAAGAAGACGACGACGAAGAAGACGACGACGAAGAAGATGTCGACGAAGAAGACGACGACGAAGAAGACGACGACGAAGAAGACGACGACGAAGAAGACGGCGACGAAGAAGACGGCGACGAAGAAGACGACGACGAAGAAGACGACGACGAAGAAGACGACGACGAAGATGACGACGAAGAAGACGACGACGAAGAAGACGACGACGAAGAAGACGATGACGAAGACGACGACGAAGAATACGACGACGAAGAAGACGACGACAAAGAAGACGACGACGAAGAAGACGACGACGAAGAAGACGACGAGGAAGAAGACGACGACGAAAAAGACGACGACGAAGAAGACGACGACGAAGAAGACGACGACGAATAAGACGACGACGAAGACGACGACGACGAAGACGACGACGACGAAGAAGACGACGAAGAAGAAGACGATGATGAAGACAACGACGACGAAGAAGACGACGACGAAGACGACGACGACGAAGACGACGACGACGAAGACGACGACGACGAAGACGACGACGACGAAGACGACGGCGACGAAGAAGACGGCGACGAACAAGACGGCGACGAAGAAGACGGCGACGAAGAAGGCGACGACGAAAAAGACGACGACGAAGAAGACGACGACGAAGAAGACGACGACGAAGAAGACGACGACGAAGATGACGACGACAAAGAAGATGACGACGAAGAAGACGACGACGAAGATGACGACGACGAAGAAGACGACAACGAAGAAGACGACGACGAAGACGACGACAACGAAGAAGACGACGACGAAGAAGACCAAGACGAAGACGACGACGACGAAGACGACGAAGACGAAGACGACGACGATGAAGACGACGACGACGAATAAGACGACGACGAAGACGACGACGACGAAGACGACGACGACGAAGACGACGACGACGAAGACGACGACGACGAAGACGGCGACGACGAAGACGACGACGACGAATAAGACGACGACGAAGACGACGACGACGAAGACGACGACGACGAAGAAGACGACGAAGAAGAAGCCGACGATGAAGACGACGACGACGAAGAAGACGACGACGAAGACGACGACGACGAAGACGACGACGACGACGAAGACGACGACGACGAAGACGACGACGACGAAGACGACGAAGACGACGACGACGAAGACGACGACGACGAAGACGACGACGACAAAGACGACGACGACGAAGACGACGACGACGAAGACGACGACGACGAAGACGACGACGACGAAGACGACGACAAAGACGACGACGACGAAGAAGACGGCGACGAAGACGACGACGACGACGAAGAAGACGACGACGAAGAAGGCGACGACGAAGAAGACGTCGACGAAGAAGACGACGACGAAGAAGACGACGACGAAGAAGACGGCGACGAAGAAGACAGCGACGAAGAAGACGACGACGAAGAAGACGACGACGAAGAAGACGACGACGAAGAAGACGACGACGAAGAAGACGACGACGAAGAAGACGACGACGAAGAAGACGACGACGAAGAAGACGATGACGAAGACGATGACGAAGAATACGACGACGAAGAAGACGACGACGAAGAAGACGACGACGAAGAAGACGACGACGAAGAAGACGACGACGAAGAAGACGACGACGAAAAAGACGACGACGAAGAAGACGACGACGAAGAAGACGACGACGAAGAAGACGACGACGAAGAAGACGACGACGAAGAAGACGACGACGAAGAAGACGACGACGAAGAAGACGACGACGAAGAAGACGACGACGAAGAAGACGACGACGAAGAAGACGACGACGAAGAAGACGACGACGACGAAGACGATGACGACGAAGATGACGACGACGAAGACCACGATGACGAAGACCACGACGACGAAGACCACGACGACGAAGAAGACGACGACGAAGATGACGACGACGAAGAAGACGACGACGAAGACGACGACGACGAAGACGACTACGACGAAGACGCCGACGACGAAGACAACGACGACGAATAAGACGACGACGAAGACGACGACGACGAAGACGACGACGACGAAGAAGACGACGAAGAAGAAGACGACGACGAAGACGACGACGACGAAGAAGACGACGACGAAGACGACGACGATGAAGATGACGACGATGAAGACGACGACGACGAAGACGACGACGACGAAGAAGACTACGACGAAGACGACGACGACGAAGAAGACGACGACGAAGAAGACGACGACGAAGATGACGACGACGAAGAAGACGACAACGAAGAAGACGACGACGACGAAGACGACGACGACGAAGACGACGACGACGAAGACCACGATGACGAAGACCACGACGACGAAAACCACGACGACGAAGAAGACGACGACGAAGATGACGACGACGAAGAAGACGACGACGACGAATAAGACGACGACGAAGACGACGACGACGAAGACGACGACGACGAAGACGACGACGACGAAGACGACGACGACGAAGACGACGACAAAGACGACGACGACGAAGAAGACGGCGACGAAGACGACGACGACGACGAAGAAGACGACGACGAAGAAGGCGACGACGAAGAAGACGTCGACGAAGAAGACGACGACGAAGAAGACGACGACGAAGACGACGACGATGAAGAAGACGACGACGAAGAAGACGACGACGAAGACGACGACGACGAAGATGACGACGACGAAGAAGACGACGACGAAGACGATGACGACGAAGACGACGATGACGAAGACGACGACGACGAAGATGACGATGACGAATAAGACGACGAAGACGACGACGACGAAGACGACGACGACGAAGACGACGACGACGAAGACGACGACGACGAAGACGCCGACGACGAAGACGACGATGACGAATAAGATGACGACGAAGACGACGACGACGAAGACGACGATGACGAAGAAGACGACGAAGAAGAAGACGATGATGAAGAAGACGACGACGAAGAAGACGACGACGATGAAGACGACGACGACGAAGACGACGACGATGAAGACCACGATGACGAAGACCACGACGACGAAGACCACGACGACGAAGAAGACGACGACGAAGATGACGACGACGAAGAAGACGACGACGAAGACGACGACGACGAAGACGACGACGACGAAGACGCCGCCGACGAAGACGACGACGACGAATAAGATGACGACGAAGACGACGACGACGAAGACGACGACGACGAAGAAGACGACGAAGAAGAAGACGACGACGAAGACGACGACGACGAAGAAGACGACGACGAAGACGACGACGATGAAGATGACGACGATGAAGATGACGACGACGAAGACGACGACGACGAAGAAGACTACGACGAAGACGACGACGACGAAGAAGACGACGACGAAGAAGACGACGACGAAGAAGACGACGACGAAGACGACGACGACGAAGAAGACGACGACGAAGAAGACGACGACGAAGACGATGATGACGAAGACGACGATGACGAAGACGACGATGACGAAGATGACGACGACGAATAAGACGACGACGAAGACGACGACGACGAAGACGACGACGAAGACGACGACGATGAAGACGACGACGACAAAGACGACGACGACGAAGAAGACGGCGACGAAGACGACGACGACGACGAAGAAGACGACGACGAAGAAGACGACGACGAAGAAGACGTCGACGAAGAAGACGACGACGAAGAAGACGACGACGAAGAAGACGACGACGAAGAAGACGGCGACGAAGAAGACGGCGACGAAGAAGACGGCGACGAAGAAGACGACGACGAAGAAGACGACGACGAAGAAGACGACGACGAAGAAGACGACGACGAAGAAGACGACGACGAAGAAGACGACGACGAAGAAGACGACGACGAAGACGACGACGAAGAATACGATGACGAAGAAGACGACGACGAAGAAGACGACGACGAAGACGACGACGAAGAAGACGACGACGAAGAAGACGACGACGAAGAAGACGACGACGAAAAAGACGACGACGAAGAAGACGACGACGAAGAAGACGATGACGAAGACGACGACGAAGAATACGACGACGAAGAAGACGACGACGAAGAAGACGACGACGAAGAAGACGACGACGAAGACGACGACGACGAAGACGACGACGACGAAGACGCCGACGACGAAGATGACGACGACGAATAAGACGAAGACGAAGACGACGACGACGAAGACGACGACGACGAAGAAGACGACGAAGAAGAAGACGATGATGAAGACGATGACGACGAAGAAGACGACGACGAAGAAGACGACGACGAAGAAGACGACGACGAAGACGACGACGACGAAGAAGATGACGACGAAGAAGACGACGACGAAGACGATGACGACGAAGACGACGATGACGAAGACGACGACGACGAAGATGACGACGACGAATAAGACGACGACGAAGACGACGACGACGAAGACGACGACGAAGACGACGACGATGAAGACGACGACGACAAAGACGACGACGACGAAGAAGACGGCGACGAAGACGACGACGACGACGAACAAGACGACGACGAAGAAGACGACGACGAAGAAGACGTCGACGAAGAAGACGACGACGAAGAAGACGACGACGAAGAAGACGGCGACGAAGAAGACGGCGACGAAGAAGACGGCGACGAAGAAGACGACGACGAAGAAGACGACGACGAAGAAGACGACGACGAAGAAGACGACGACGAAGAAGACGACGACGAAGAAGACGACGACGAAGAAGACGACGACGAAGATGACGACGAAGAATACGACGACGAAGAAGACGACGACGAAGAAGACGACGACGAAGAAGACGACGACGAAGAAGACGACGACGAAGAAGACGACGACGAAAAAGACGACGACGAAGAAGACGACGACGAAGAAGACGACGACGAAGACGACGACGAAGAATACGACGACGAAGAAGACGACGACGAAGAAGACGACGACGAAGAAGACGACGACGAAGAAGACGACGACGAAGAAGACGACGACGAAAAAGACGACGACGAAGAAGACGACGACGAAGAAGACGACGACGAAGAAGACGACGACAAAGACGATGACGACGAAGACGACGACGACGAAGAAGACGACGACGACGAAGAAGACGACGACGAAGAAGACGACGACGAAGGAGACGACGACGAAGAAGACGACGACGAAGAAGACGACGACGAAGAAGACGACGACGAAGAAGACGACGACGAAGAAGACGACGACGAAGAAGACGACGACGATGAAGACGACGACGACGAAGACGACGACGACGAAGACCACGATGACGAAGACCATGACGACGAAGACCACGACGACGAAGAAGATGACGACGAAGATGACGACGACGAAGAAGACGACGACGAAGTCGACGACGACGAAGACGACGACGACGAAGATGCCGACGACGAAGACGACGACGACGAATAAGACGACGACGAAGACGACGACGACGAAGACGATGACGACGAAGAAGACGACGAAGAAGAAGACGACGACGAAGACGACGACGACGAAGAAGACGACGACGAAGACGACGACGATGAAGATGACGACGATGAAGACGACGACGACGAAGACGACGACGACGAAGAAGACTACGACGAAGACGACGACGACGAAGAAGACGACGACGAAGAAGACGACGACGAAGAAGACGACGACGAAGACGACGACGACGAAGAAGACGACGACGAAGAAGACGACGACGAAGACGATGACGACGAAGACGACGATGACGAAGACGACGACGACGAAGATGACGACGACGAATAAGACGACGACGAAGACGACGACGACGAAGACGACGACGAAGACGACGACGATGAAGACGATGACGACAAAGACGACGACGACGAAGAAGATGGCGACGAAGACGACGACGACGACGAAGAAGACGACGACGAAGAAGACGACGACGAAGAAGACATCGACGAAGAAGACGACGACGAAGAAGACGACGACGAAGAAGACGACGACGAAGAAGACGGCGACGAAGAAGACGGCGACGAAGAAGACGGCGACGAAGAAGACGACGAAGAAGAAGACGACGACGAAGAAGACGACGACGAAGAAGACGACGACGAAGAAGACGACGACGAAGAAGACGACGACGAAGACGACGACGAAGAATACGACGACGAAGAAGACGACGACGAAGAAGACGACGACGAAGAAGACGACGACGAAGAAGACGACGACGAAGAAGACGACGACGAAAAAGACGACGACGAAGAAGACGACGACGAAGAAGACGAGGACGAAGACGACGACGAAGAATACGACGACGAAGAAGACGACGACGAAGAAGACGACGACGAAGAAGACGACGACGAAGAAGACGACGACGAAGCAGACGACGACGAAAAAGACGACGACGAAGAAGACGACGACGAAGAAGACGACGACGAAGACGACGACGACGAAGACGACGACGACGAAGACGACGACGACGAAGAAGACGACGACGAAGAAGACGACGACGAAGAAGACGACGACGAAGAAGACGACGACGAAGAAGACGACGACGAAGAAGACGACGACGAAGAAGACGACGACGAAGAAGATGACGACGAGGAAGATGACGACGAAGAAGACGACGACGAAGAAGACGACGACGACGAAGACGACGACGACGAAGACCACGATGATGAAGACCACGACGACGAAGACCACGACGACGAAGAAGACGACGACGAAGATGACGACGACGAAGAAGACGACGACGAAGACGACGACGATGAAGACGACGACGACGAAGACGCCGACGACGAAGACGACGACGACGAATAAGACGACGACGAAGACGACGACGACGAAGACGACGACGACGAAGAAGACGACGAAGAAGAAGACGACGACGAAGACGACGACGACGAAGAAGACGACGACGAAGACGACGACGATGAAGATGACGATGATGAAGACGACGACGACGAAGACGACGACGACGAAGAAGACTACGACGAAGACGACGACGACGAAGAAGACGACGACGAAGAAGACGACGACGAAGAAGACGACGACGAAGACGACGACGACGAAGAAGACGACGACGAAGAAGACGACGACGAAGACGATGACGACGAAGACGACGATGACGAAGACAACGACGACGAAGATGACGATGACGAATAAGACGACGAAGACGACGACGACGAAGATGACGACGACGAAGACGACGACGACGAAGACGACGACGACGAAGACGCCGACGACGAAGACGACGACGACGAATAAGATGACGACGAAGACGACGACGACGAAGACGACGACGACGAAGAAGACGACGAAGAAGAAGACGATGATGAAGACGACGACGACGAAGAAGACGACGACGAAGACGACGATGACGAAGACGACGACGACGAAGACGACGACGACGAAGAAGACGACGACGAAGAAGACGGCGACGAAGAAGACGGCGACGAAGAAGACGACGACGAAGAAGACGACGACGAAGAAGACGACGACGAAGAAGACGACGACGAAGAAGATGACGACGAAGACGATGACGACAAAGAAGTTGACGACGAAGAAGACGACGACGAAGACGACGACGACGAAGAAGACGACAACGAAGAAGACGACGACGAAGACGACGACGACGAAGAAGACGACGACAAAGAAGACGACGACGAAGACGATGACGACGAAGACGACGATGACGAAGACGACGATGACGAAGACGACGACGACGAATAAGACAACGACGAAGACGACGACGACGAAGACGACGACGACGAAGACGACGACGACGAATAAGACGACGACGAAGACGACGACGACGAAGACGACGACGACGAATAAGACGACGAAGAAGAAGACGACGAGGAAGACGACGACGACGAAGAAGACGACGATGAAGACGACGACGAGGAAGACGACGACGACGAAGACGACGACGACGAAGACGACGACGACGAAGATGACGAAGACGACGACGACGAAGACGACGACGACGAAGACGACGACGACAAAGACGACGACGCCGAAGACGACGACGACGAAGACGACGACGACGAAGACGACGACGACGAAGACGACGACAAAGACAACGACGACGAAGAAGACGGCGACGAAGACGACGACGACGACGAAGAAGACGACGACGAAGAAGACGACGAAGAAGACGTCGACGAAGAAGACGACGACGAAGAAGACGACGACGAAGAAGACGACGACGAAGAAGACGGCGACGAAGAAGACAGCGACGAAGAAGACGACGACGAAGAAGACGACGACGAAGACGACGACGACGAATAAGACGACGACGAAGACGACGACGACGAAGACGACGACGACGAAGAAGACGACGAAGAAGAAGACGACGAGGAAGACGACGACGACGAAGAAGACGACGATGAAGACGACGACGATGAAGACGACGACGACGAAGACGACGACGACGAAGACGATGACGACGAAGATGACGAAGACGACGACGACGAAGACGACGACGACGAAGACGACGACGACAAAGACGACGACGCCGAAGACGACGACGACGAAGACGACGACGATGAAGATGACGACGACGAAGACGACGACAAAGACAACGACGACGAAGAAGACGGCGACGAAGACGACGACGACGACGAAGAAGACGACGACGAAGAAGACGACGACGAAGAAGACGTCGACGAAGAAGACGACGACGAAGAAGACGACGACGAAGAAGACGACGACGAAGAAGACGGCGACGAAGAAGACAGCGACGAAGAAGACGACGACGAAGAAGACGACGACGAAGAAGACGACGACGAAGAAGACGACGATGAAGAAGATGACGACGAAGAAGACGACGACGAAGAAGACGACGACGAAGAAGACGACGAAGAAGACGATGACGAAGAAGACGACGACGATGAAGACGACGACGACGAAGACGACGACGACGAAGACCACGATGACGAAGACCACGACGACGAAGACCACGACGACGAAGAAGACGACGACGAAGATGACGACGACGAAGAAGACGACGACGAAGACGACGACGACGAAGACGACGACGACGAAGATGACGACGACGAAGACGCCGACGACGAAGACGACGACGACGAATAAGACGACGACGAAGACGACGACGACGAAGACGACGACGACGAAGAAGACGACGAAGAAGAAGACGACGACGAAGTCGACGACGACGAAGAAGACGACGACGAAGACGACGACGATGAAGATGACGACGATGAAGACGACGACGACGAAGACGACGACGACGAAGAAGACTACGACGAAGACGACGACGACGAAGAAGACGACGACGAAGAAGACGACGACGAAGAAGACGACGACGAAGACGACGACGACGAAGAAGACGACGACGAAGAAGACGACGACGAAGACGATGACGACGAAGACGACGATGACGAAGACGACGACGACGAAGATGACGATGACGAATAAGACGACGAAGACGACGACGACGAAGATGACGACGACGAAGACGACGACGACGAAGACGACGACGACGAAGACGCCAACGACGAAGACGACGACGACGAATAAGACGACGACGAAGACGACGACGAAGACGACGACGACGAAGAAGACGACGAAGAAGAAGACGATAATGAAGACGACGACGACGAAGAAGACGACGACGAAGAAGACGACGACGAAGACGACGACGACGAAGACGACGACGACGAAGAAGACGACGACGAAGAAGACGGCGACGAAGAAGACGGCGACGAAGAAGACGACGACGAAGAAGACGACGACGAAGAAGACGATGACGAAGAAGACGACGACGAAGAAGACGACGACGAAGAAGACGACGACGAAGACGATGACGACAAAGAAGTTGACGACGAAGAAGACGACGACGAAGACGACGACGACGAAGAAGACGACAACGAAGAAGACGACGACGAAGACGACGACGACGAAGAAGACGACGACAAAGAAGACGACGACGAAGACGATGACGACGAAGACGACGATGACGAAGACGACGACGACGAAGACGACGACGACGAATAAGACAACGACGAAGACGACGACGACGAAGACGACGACGACGAAGACGACGACGACGAATAAGACGACGACGAAGACGACGACGACGAAGACGACGACGACGAAGAAGACGACGAAGAAGAAGACGACGATGAAGACGACGACGACGAAGAAGACGACGACGAAGACGACGACGACGAAGACGACGATGACGAAGACGACGACGACGAAGAAGACGACGACGAAGACAACGAAGACGACGACGACGAAGACGACGACGACGAAGACGACGAAGACGACGACGACAAAGACGACGACGCCGAAGACGACGACGACGAAGACGACGATGACGAAGACGACGACGACGAAGACGACGACAAAGACGACGACGACGAAGAAGACGGCGACGAAGACGACGACAATGAAGAAGACGACGACGAAGAAGACGGCGACGAAGAAGACAGCGACGAAGAAGACGACGACGAAGAAGACGACGACGAAGAAGACGACGACGAAGAAGACGACGACGAAGAAGACGACGACGAAGAAGACGACGACGAAGAAGACGACGACGAAGACGACGACGAAGAATACGACGACGAAGAAGACGACGACGAAGAAGACGACGACGAAGAAGACGACGACGAAGAAGACGACGACGAAGAAGACGACGACGAAAAAGACGACGACGAAGAAGACGACGACGAAGAAGACGACGACGAAGACGACGACGACGAAGACGACGACGACGAAGATGACGACGACGAAGAAGACGACGACGAAGAAGACGACGATGAAGAAGACGATGACGAAGAAGACGACGACGAAGAAGACGACGACGAAGAAGACGACGACGAAGAAGACGACGACGAAGAAGACGACGACGAAGAAGACGACGATGAAGAAGACGACGACGACGAAGACGACGACGACGAAGACGACGACGACGAAGACCACGATGACGAAGACCACGACGACGAAGACCACGACGACGAAGAAGACGACGACGAAGATGACGACGACGAAGCAGACGACGACGAAGACGACGACGACGAAGACGACGACGACGAAGACGCCGACGACGAAGACAACGACGACGAATAAGACGACGACGAAGACGACGACAACGAAGACGACGACGAAGAAGAAGACGACGAAGAAGAAGACGACGACGAAGACGACGACGACGAAGAAGACGACGACGAAGACGACGACGATGAAGTTGACGACGATGAAGACGACGACGATGAAGACGACGACGACGAAGAAGACTACGACGAAGACGACGATGACGAAGAAGACGACGACGAAGAAGACGACGACGAAGATGACGACGACGAAGAAGACGACGACGAAGAAGACGACGACGACGAAGACGACGACGACGAAGACGACGACGAAGAAGACCACGATGACGAAGACCACGACGACGAAGACCACGACGACGAAGAAGACGACGACGAAGATGACGACGACGAAGAAGACGACGACGAAGACGACGACGACGAAGACGACGACGACGAAGACGCGGACGACGAAGACAACGACGACGAATAAGACGACGACGAAGACGACGACGATGAAGACGACGACGACGAAGAAGACGACGAAGAAGAAGACGACGACGAAGACGACGATGATGAAGATGACGACGATGAAGACGACGACAACGAAGACGACGACGAAGAAGACTACGATGAAGACGACGACGACGAAGAAGACGACGACGAAGATGACGACGACGAAGATGACGACGACGAAGAAGAAGATGACGAAGAAGACGATGACGAAGACGACGACGACAAAGAAGACGACGACGAAGAAGACGACGACGAAGACGACGACGATGAAGAAGACGACGATGAAGAAGACGACGACGACGAAGACGACGACGACGAAGACGACGACGACGAAGACCACGATGACGAAGACCACGATGACGAAGACCACGACGACGAAGAAGACGACGACGAAGATGACGACGACGAAGAAGACGACGACGAAGACGACGACGACGAAGACGACGACGACGAAGACGCCGACGACGAAGACAACGACGACGAATAAGACGACGACGAAGACGACGACGACGAAGACGACGACGAAGAAGAAGACGACGAAGAAGAAGACGACGACGAAGACGACGACGACGAAGAAGACGACGACGAAGACGACGACGATGAAGTTGACGACGATGAAGACGACGACGATGAAGACGACGACGACGAAGAAGACTACGACGAAGACGACGATGACGAAGAAGACGACGACGAAGAAGACGACGATGAAGATGACGACGACGAAGAAGACGACGACGAAGAAGACGACGACGACGAAGACGACGACGACGAAGACGACGACGACGAAGACCACGATGACGAAGACCACGACGACGAAGACCACGACGACGAAGAAGACGACGACGAAGATGACGACGACGAAGAAGACGACGACGAAGACGACGACGACGAAGACGACGACGACGAAGATGCGGACGACGAAGACAACGACGACGAATAAGACGACGACGAAGACGACGACGATGAAGACGACGACGACGAAGAAGACGACGAAGAAGAAGACGACGACGAAGACGACGACGATGAAGATGACGACGATGAAGACGACGACAACGAAGACGACGACGAAGAAGACTACGACGAAGACGACGACGACGAAGAAGACGACGACGAAGAAGACGACGACGAAGATGACGACGATGAAGAAGACGATGACGAAGAAGACGATGACGAAGACGACGACGACAAAGAAGACGACGACGAAGAAGACGACGACGAAGACGACGACGATGAAGAAGACGACGATGAAGAAGACGACGACGAAGACGACGACGACGAAGATGACGACGACGAAGAAGACGACGACGAAGACGATGACGACGAAGACGACGATGACGAAGACGACGACGATGAAGATGACGATGACGAATAAGACGACGAAGACGACGACGACGAAGACGACGACGACGAAGACGACGACGACGAAGACGACGACGACGAAGACGCCGACGACGAAGACGACGATGATGAATAAGATGACGATGAAGACGACGACGACGAAGACGACGATGACGAAGAAGACGATGAAGAAGAAGACGATGATGAAGACGACGACGACGAAGAAGACGACGACGAAAACGACGACGACGAAGACGACGACGACGAAGACGACGACGACGAAGAAGACGACGACGAAGAAGACGGCGACGAAGAAGACGGCGACGAAGAAGACGACGACGAAGAAGACGACGACGAAGAAGACGACGACGAAGAAGACGACGACGAAGAAGACGACGACGAAGACGATGACGACGAAGAAGTTGACGACGAAGAAGACGACGACGAAGACGACGACGACGAAAAAGACGACAACGAACAAGACGACGACGAAGACGACGACGACGAAGAAGACGACGACGAAGACGACGACGACGAAGATGACGACGATGAAGACGACGACGACGAAGACGACGACGACGAAGAAGACTACGACGAAGACGACGACGACGAAGAAGACGACGACGAAGAAGACGATGACGAAGATGACGACGACGAAGAAGACGATGACGAAGAAGACGATGACGAAGACGCCGACGACAAAGAAGATGACGACGAAGAAGACGACGATGAAGACGACGACGATGAAGAAGACGACGACGAAGAAGACGACGACGAAGACGACGACGACGAAGATGACGACGACGAAGAAGACGATGACGAAGATGATGACGACGAAGACGACGATGACGAAGACGACGACGACGAAGATGACGATGACGAATAAGACGACGAAGACGACGACGACGAAGACGACGACGACGAAGACGATGACGACGAAGACGCCGACGACGAAGACGACGATGACGAATAAGATGACGACGAAGACGACGACGACGAAGACGACGATGACGAAGAAGACGACGAAGTAGAAGACAATGATGAAGACGACGACGACGAAGAAGACGACGACGAAAACGACGACGACGAAGACGACGACGACGAAGACGATGACGACGAAGAAGACGACGACGAAGAAGACGGCGACGAAGAAGACGGCGACGAAGAAGACGACGACGAAGAAGACGACGACGAAGAAGACGACGACGAAGAAGACGACGACGAAGAAGACGACGACGAAGAAGACGACGACGAAGACGACGACGAAGAATACGACGACGAAGAAGACGACGACGAAGAAGACGACGACGAAGAAGACGACGACGAAGAAGACGACGACGAAAAAGGCGACGACGAAGAAGACGACGACGAAGAAGACGACGACGAAGACGACGACGACGAAGACGACGACGACGAAGACGACGACGACGAAGAAGACGACGACGAAGAAGACGACGACGAAGAAGACGACGACGAAGAAGACGACGACGAAGAAGACGACGACGAAGAAGACGACGACGAAGAAGACGACGACGAAGAAGACGACGACGAAGAAGACGACGACGAAGAAGACGACGACGACGAAGACGACGACGACGAAGACGACGACGACGAAGACCACGATGACGAAGACCACGACGACGAAGACCACGACGACGAAGAAGACGACGACGAAGATGACGACGACGAAGAAGACGACGACGAAGACGACGACGACGAAGACGACGACGACGAAGACGCCGACGACGAAGACAACGACGACGAATAAGACGACGACGAAGACGACGACGACGAAGACGACGACGAAGAAGAAGACGACGAAGAAGAAGACGACGACGAAGACGACGACGACGAAGAAGACGTCGACGAAGACGACGACGATGAAGATGACGACGAGGAAGACGACGACGATGAAGACGACGACGACGAAGAAGACTACGACGAAGACGACGATGACGAAGAAGACGACGACGAAGAAGACGACGACGAAGATGACGACGACGAAGAAGACGACGACGAAGAAGACGACGACGACGAAGACGACGACGACGAAGACGACGACGACGAAGACCACGATGACGAAGACCACGACGACGAAGACCACGACGACGAAGAAGACGACGACGAAGATGACGACGACGAAGAAGACGACGACGAAGACGACGACGACGAAGACGACGACGACGAAGACGCGGACGACGAAGACAACGACGACGAAGACGACGATGACGAATAAGATGACGATGAAGACGACGACGACGAAGACGACGATGACGAAGAAGACGACGAAGAAGAAGACGATGATGAAGACGACGACGACGAAGAAGACGACGACGAAAACGACGACGACGAAGACGACGACGACGAAGACGACGACGACGAAGAAGACGACGACGAAGAAGACGGCGACGAAGAAGACGGCGACGAAGAAGACGACGACGAAGAAGACGACGACGAAGAAGACGACGACGAAGAAGACGACGACGAAGAAGACGACGACGAAGACGATGACGACGAAGAAGTTGACGACGAAGAAGACGACGACGAAGACGACGACGACGAAGAAGACGACAACGAAGAAGACGACGACGAAGACGACGACGACGAAGAAGACGACGACGAAGACGACGACGATGAAGATGACGACGATGAAGACGACGACGACGAAGACGACGACGAAGAAGACTACGACGAAGACGACGACGACGAAGAAGACGACGACGAAGAAGACGATGACGAAGATGACGACGACGAAGAAGACGATGACGAAGAAGACGATGACGAAGACGACGACGACAAAGAAGACGACGACGAAGAAGACGACGACGAAGACGACGACGATGAAGAAGACGACGACGAAGAAGACGGCGACGAAGGCGACGACGACGAAGATGACGACGACGAAGAAGACGACGACGAAGACGATGACGACGAAGACGACGATGACGAAGACGACGACGACGAAGATGACGATGACGAATAAGACGACGAAGACGACGACGACGAAGACGACGACGACGAAGACGACGACGACGAAGACGATGACGACGAAGACGCCGACTACGAAGACGACGATGACGAATAAGATGACGACGAAGACGACGACGACGAAGACGACGATGACGAAGAAGACGACGAAGAAGAAGACAATGATGAAGACGACGACGACGAAGAAGACGACGACGAAAACGACGACGACGAAGACGACGACGACGAAGACGATGACGACGAAGAAGACGACGACGAAGAAGACGGCGACGAAGAAGACGGCGACGAAGAAGACGACGACGAAGAAGACGACGACGAAGAAGACGACGACGAAGAAGACGACGACGAAGAAGACGACGACGAAGACGATGACGACGAAGAAGACGACAACGAAGAAGACGACGACGAAGACGACGACGACGAAGAAGACGACGACGAAGACGACGACGACGACGAAGACGACGACGACGAAGACCACGATGACGAAGACCACGACGACGAAGACCACGACGACGAAGAAGACGACGACGAAGATGACGACGACGAAGAAGACGACGACGAAGACGACGACGACGAAGACGACGACGACGAAGACGCCGACGACGAAGACAACGACGACGAATAAGACGACGACGAAGACGACGACGACGAAGACGACGACGAAGAAGAAGACGACGAAGAAGAAGACGACGACGAAGACGACGACGACGAAGAAGACGTCGACGAAGACGACGACGATGAAGATGACGACGATGAAGACGACGACGATGAAGACGACGACGACGAAGAAGACTACGACGAAGACGACGATGACGAAGAAGACGACGACGAAGAAGACGACGACGAAGATGACGACGACGAAGAAGACGACGACGAAGAAGACGACGACGACGAAGACGACGACGACGAAGACGACGACGACGAAGACCACGATGACGAAGACCACGACGACGAAGACCACGACGACGAAGAAGACGACGACGAAGATGACGACGACGAAGAAGACGACGACGAAGACGACGACGACGAAGACGACGACGACGAAGACGCGGACGACGAAGACAACGACGACGAATAAGACGACGACGAAGATGATGACGACGAAGACGACGACGACGAAGACGACGACGACGAAGAAGACGACGAAGAAGAAGACGACGACGAAGACGACGACGATGAAGATGACGACGATGAAGACGACGACAACGAAGACGACGACGACGAAGAAGACTACGACGAAGACGACGACGACGAAGAAGACGACGACGAAGAAGACGACGACGAAGATGACGACGACGAAGAAGACGATGACGAAGAAGACGATGACGAAGACGACGACGACAAAGAAGACGACGATGAAGAAGACGACGACGAAGACGACGACGATGAAGAAGACGACGACGAAGAAGACGACGACGAAGACGACGACGACGAAGATGACGACGACGAAGAAGACGACGACGAAGACGATGACGACGAAGACGACGATGACGAAGACGACGACGATGAAGATGACGATGACGAATAAGACGACGAAGACGACGACGACGAAGACGACGACGACGAAGACGACGACGACGAAGACGACGACGACGAAGACGCCGACGACGAAGACGACGATGACGAATAAGATGACGATGAAGACGACGACGACGAAGACGACGATGACGAAGAAGACGACGAAGAAGAAGACGATGATGAAGACGACGACGACGAAGAAGACGACGACGAAAACGACGACGACGAAGACGACGACGACGAAGACGACGACGACGAAGAAGACGACGACGAAGAAGACGGCGACGAAGAAGACGGCGACGAAGAAGACGACGACGAAGAAGACGACGACGAAGAAGACGACGACGAAGAAGACGACGACGAAGAAGACGACGACGAAGACGATGACGACGAAGAAGTTGACGACGAAGAAGACGACGACGAAGACGACGACGACGAAGAAGACGACAACGAAGAAGACGACGACGAAGACGACGACGACGAAGAAGACGACGACGAAGACGACGACGATGAAGATGACGACGATGAAGACGACGACGACGAAGACGACGACGAAGAAGACTACGACGAAGACGACGACGACGAAGAAGACGACGACGAAGAAGACGATGACGAAGATGACGACGACGAAGAAGACGATGACGAAGAAGACGATGACGAAGACGACGACGACAAAGAAGACGACGACGAAGAAGACGACGACGAAGACGACGACGATGAAGAAGACGACGACGAAGAAGACGACGACGAAGGCGACGACGACGAAGATGACGACGACGAAGAAGACGACGACGAAGACGATGACGACGAAGACGACGATGACGAAGACGACGACGACGAAGATGACGATGACGAATAAGACGACGAAGACGACGACGACGAAGACGACGACGACGAAGACGACGACGACGAAGACGATGACGACGAAGACGCCGACTACGAAGACGACGATGACGAATAAGATGACGACGAAGACGACGACGACGAAGACGACGATGACGAAGAAGACGACGAAGAAGAAGACAATGATGAAGACGACGACGACGAAGAAGACGACGACGAAAACGACGACGACGAAGACGACGACGACGAAGACGATGACGACGAAGAAGACGACGACGAAGAAGACGGCGACGAAGAAGACGGCGACGAAGAAGACGACGACGAAGAAGACGACGACGAAGAAGACGACGACGAAGAAGACGACGACGAAGAAGACGACGACGAAGACGATGACGACGAAGAAGACGACAACGAAGAAGACGACGACGAAGACGACAACGACGAAGAAGACGACGACGAAGACGACGACGATGAAGATGACGACGATGAAGATGACGACGACGAAGACGACGACGACGAAGAAGACTACGACGAAGACGACGACGACGAAGAAGACGACGACGAAGAAGACGATGACGAAGATGACGACGACGAAGAAGACGATGACGAAGAAGACGATGACGAAGACGACGACGACAAAGAAGACGACGACGAAGAAGACGACGACGAAGACGACGACGATGAAGAAGACGACGACGAAGAAGACGACGACGAAGGCGACGACGACGAAGACGACGACGACGAAGAAGACGACGACGAAGACGATGACGACGAAGACGACGATGACGAAGACGACGACGACGAAGATGACGATGACGAATAAGACGACGAAGACGACGACGACGAAGACGACGACGACGAAGACGACGACGACGAAGACGATGACGACGAAGACGCCGACTACGAAGACGACGATGACGAATAAGATGACGACGAAGACGACGACGACGAAGACGACGATGACGAAGAAGACGACGAAGAAGAAGACAATGATGAAGACGACGACGACGAAGAAGACGACGACGAAAACGACGACGACGAAGACGACGACGACGAAGACGATGACGACGAAGAAGACGACGACGAAGAAGACGGCGACGAAGAAGACGGCGACGAAGAAGACGACGACGAAGAAGACGACGACGAAGAAGACGACGACGAAGAAGACGACGACGAAGAAGACGACGACGAAGAAGACGACGACGAAGACGATGACGACAAAGAAGTTGACGACGAAGAAGACGACGACGAAGACGACGACGACGAAGAAGACGACAACGAAGAAGACGACGACGAAGACGACGACGACGAAGAAGACGACGACGAAGAAGACGACGACGAAGACGATGACGACGAAGACGACGATGACGAAGACGACGACGACGAAGACGACGACGACGAATAAGACAACGACGAAGACGACGACGACGAAGACGACGACGACGAAGACGACGACGACGAAGACGACGACGACGAAGACGCCGACGACGAAGATGACGACGACGAATAAGACGACGACGAAGACGACGACGACGAAGACGATGACGACGAAGAAGACGACGAAGAAGAAGACGATGACGAAGACGATGACGACGAAGAAGACGACGACGAAGAAGACGACGACGAAGAAGACGACGACGAAGACGACGACGACGAAGAAGACGACGACGAAGAAGACGACGACGAAGACGATGACGACGAAGACGACGATGACGAAGACGACGACGACGAAGATGACGACGACGAATAAGACGACGACGAAGACGACGACGACGAAGACGACGACGAAGACGACGACGATGAAGACGACGACGACAAAGACGACGATGACGAAGAAGACGGCGACGAAGATGACGACGACGACGAAGAAGACGACCACGAAGAAGACGACGACGAAGAAGACGTCGACGAAGAAGATGACGACGAAGAAGACGACGACGAAGAAGACGACGACGAAGAAGACGGCGACGAAGAAGACGGCGACGAAGAAGACGGCGACGAAGAAGACGACGACGAAGAAGACGACGACGAAGAAGACGACGACGAAGAAGACGACGACGAAGAAGACGACGACGAAGAAGACGATGACGAAGAAGACGACGACGAAGACGACGACGAAGAATACGACGACGAAGAAGACAACGACGAAGAAGATGACGACGAAGAAGACGACGACGAAGAAGACGACGACGAAGAAGACGACGACGAAAAAGACGACGACGAAGAAGACGACGACGAAGAAGACGATGACGAAGACGACGACGAAGAATACGACGACGAAGAAGACGACGACGAAGAAGACGACGACGAAGAAGACGACGACGAAGAAGACGACGACGAAGAAGACGACGACGAAAAAGACGACGACGAAGAAGACGACGACGAAGAAGACGACGACGAAGACGACGACGAAGAAGACGACGACGACGAAGACGACGACGACGAAGAAGACGACGACGAAGAAGACGACGACGAAGAAGACGACGACGAAGAAGACGACGACGAAGAAGACGACGACGAAGAAGACGACGACGAAGAAGACGACGACGAAGAAGACGACGACGAAGAAGACGACGACGAAGAAGACGACGACGATGAAGACGACGACGACGAAGACCACGATGACGAAGACCACGACGACGAAGACCACGACGACGAAGAAGACGACGACGAAGATGACGACGACGAAGAAGACGACGACGAAGACGACGACGACGAAGACGACGACGACGAAGACGCCGACGACGAAGACGACGACGACGAATAAGACGACGACGAAGACGATGACGACGAAGACGACGACGACGAAGAAGACGACGAAGAAGACGACGACGAAGACGACGACGACGAAGAAGACGACGACGAAGACGACGACGAGGAAGATGACGACGATGAAGACGACGACGACGAAGACGACGACGACGAAGAAGACTACGACGAAGACGACGACGATGAAGAAGACGACGACGAAGAAGACGACGACGAAGAAGACGACGACGAAGACGACGACGACGAAGAAGACGACGACGAAGAAGACGACGACGAAGACGATGACGACGAAGACGACGATGACGAAGACGACGACGACGAAGATGACGATGACGAATAAGACGACGAAGACGACGACGACGAAGATGACGACGAAGAAGACGACGACGACGAAGACGACGACGACGAAGACGCCGACGACGAAGACGACGACGACGAATAAGACGACGACGAAGACGACGACGACGAAGACGACGACGATGAAGAAGACGACGAAGAAGAAAGATGATGATGAAGACGACGACGACGAAGAAGACGGACGACGAAGACGACGACGACGAAGACGACGACGACGAAGATGACGACAAAGAAGTTGACGACGAAGAAGACGACGATGAAGACGACGACGACGAAGAAGACGACAACGAAGAAGACGACGACGAAGACGACGATGACGAAGAAGACGACGACAAAGAAGACGACGACGAAGACGATGACGACGAAGACGACGATGACGAAGACGACGACGACGAAGACGACGACGACGAATAAGACAACGACGAAGACGACGACGACGAAGACGACGACGACGAAGACGACGACGACGAAGACGACGACCGACGAAGACGCCGACGACGAAGACGACGACGACGAATAAGACGACGACGAAGACGACGAAAACGACGACGACAAAGAAGACGACGAAGAAGAAGACGATGAAGAAGACGATGACGACGAAGAAGACGACGACGAAGAAGACGACGACGAAGAAGACGACGACGAAGACGACGACAACGAAGAAGACGACGACGAAGAAGACGACGACGAAGACGATGACGACGAAGACGACGATGACGAAGACGACGACGACGAAGATGACGACGACGAATAAGACGACGACGAAGACGACGACGACGAAGACGACGACGAAGACGACGACGACGAAGACGACGACGACAAAGACGACGACGACGAAGAAGACGGCGACGAAGACGACGACGACGACGAAGAAGACGACGACGAAGAAGACGGACGACGAAGAAGACGTCCGACGAAGAAGACGACGACGAAGAAGACGACGACGAAGAAGACGACGACGAAGAAGACGGCGACGAAGAAGACGGCGACGAAGAAGACGGCGACGAAGAAGACGACGACGAAGAAGACGACGACGAAGAAGACGACGACGAAGAAGACGACGACGAAGAAGACGACGACGAAGAAGACGACGACGAAGAAGACGACGACGAAGACGACGACGAAGAATACGATGACGAAGAAGACGACGACGAAGAAGACGACGACGAAGAAGACGACGACGAAGAAGACGACGACGAAGAAGACGACGACGAAAAGACGACGACGAAGGAAGAGACGACGAAGAAGACGACGACGAAGACGACGACGACGAAGACGACGACGACGAAGACGACGACGACGAAGAAGACGACGACGAAGAAGACGACGACGAAGAAGACGACGACGAAGAAGACGACGATGAAGAAGACGACGACGAAGAAGACGACGACGAAGAAGATGATGAAGAAGAAGACGACGACGAAGAAGACGACGACGACGAAGACGACGACGACGAAGACGACGACGACGAAGACCACGACGACGAAGACCACGACGACTAAGACCACGACGAAGAAGAAGACGACGACGAAGATGACGACGACGAAGAAGACGACGATGAAGACGACGACGACGAAGACGACGATGACGAAGACGCCGACGACGAAGACGACGACGACGAATAAGACGACGACGAAGACGACGACGACGAAGACGACGACGACGAAGAAGACGACGAAGAAGAAGACGACGACGAAGACGACGACGACGAAGAAGACGACGACGAAGACGACGACGATGAAGATGACGACGATGAAGACGACGACGACGAAGACGACGACGACGAAGAAGACGACGATGAAGAAGACGGCGACGAAGAAGACGACGACGAAGAAGACGACGACGAAGAAGACGACGACGAAGAAGACGACGACGAACAAGACAACGACGAAGACGACGACGACAAAGAAGATGACGACGAAGAAGACGACGACGAAGACGACGACGACGAAGAAGACGACCACGAAGAAGACGACGACGAAGACGACGACGACGAAGAAGACGACGACGAAGAAGACGACGACGAAGACGATGACGACGAAGACGACGATGACGAAGACGACGACGACGAAGACGACGACGACGAATAAGACGACGACGAAGACGACCACGATGAAGACGACGACGACGAAGACGACGACGACGAAGACGACGACGACGAAGACGACGAAGACGCCGACGACGAAGACGACGACGACGAATAAGACGACGACGAAGACGACGACGACGAAGACGACGACGACGAAGAAGACGACGAAGAAGAAGACGATGACGAAGACGATGACGACGAAGAAGACGACGACGAAGAAGACGACGACGAAGAAGACGACGACGAAGACGACGACGACGAAGAAGACAACGACGAAGAAGACGACGACGAAGACGATGACGACGAAGACGACAATGATGAAGACGACGACGACGAAGACGATGACGACGAAGACGACGACGACGAAGACGACGACGACGAAGATGACGACGACGAATAAGACGACGACGAAGACGACGACGAGGAAGACGACGACGACGAAGACGACGACGACGAAGACGACGACGACGAAGACGCCGACGACGAAGACGACGACGACGAATAAGACGACGACGAAGACGACGACGACGAAGAAGACGACGACGAAGAAGACGGCGACCAAGAAGACGGCGACCAAGAAGACGATGACGAAGAAGACGACGACGAAGAAGACGACGATGAAGAAGACGACGACGAAGAAGACGACGACGACGAAGAAGACGACGACGAAGACGATGACGACGAAGACGACGACGATGAAGACGACGATGACGAAGAAGACGACGACGAAGAAGACGGCGACGAAGAAGACGGCGACGAAGAAGACGACGACGAAGAAGACGACGACGAAGAAGACGACGACGAAGAAGACGACGACGAAGAAGACGACGACGAAGACGACGACGACAAAGAAGATGATGACGAAGAAGACGACGACGAAGACGACGACGACGAAGAAGACGACAACGAAGAAGACAACGACGAAGACGACGACGACGAAGAAGACGACGACGAAGAAGACGACGACGAAGACGATGATGACGAAGACGACGATGACGAAGACGATGACGACGAAGACGACGACGACGAATAAGACGACGACGAAGACGACGATGACGAAGACGACGACGACGAAGACGACGACGACGAAGACGCCGACGACGAAGACGACGACGACGAATAAGACGACGACGAAGACGACGAGGACGAAGACGACGACGACGAAGAAGACGACGAAGAAGAAGACGATGACGAAGACAATGACGACGAAGAAGACGACGACGAAGACGACGACGACGAAGACGACGACGACGACGAAGAAGACGATGACGAAGAAGACGGCGACGAAGAAGACGACGACGAAGAAGACGACGACGAAGAAGACGACGACGAAGAAGACGACGACGAAGAAGACGACGACGAAGAAGACGACGACGAAGAAGTCGACGACGAAGAAGACGACGATGAAGAAGACGACGAGGAAGAAGACGACGACGAAGAAGATGATGAAGAAGAAGACGACGACGAAGAAGACGACGACGACGAAGACGACGACGACGAAGACGACGACGACGAAGACCACGACGACGAAGACCACGACGACTAAGACCACGACGAAGAAGAAGACGACGACGAAGATGACGACGACGAAGAAGACGACGATGAAGACGACGACGACGAAGACGACGATGACGAAGACGCCGACGACGAAGACGACGACGACGAATAAGACGACGACGAAGACGACGACGACGAATAAGACAACGACGAAGACGACGACGACGAAGACGACGACGACGAAGACGACGACGACGAAGACGACGACGACGAAGACGCCGACGACGAAGACGACGACGACGAATAAGACGACGACGAAGACGACGAAAACGACGACGACAAAGAAGACGACGAAGAAGAAGACGATGACGAAGACGATGACGACGAAGAAGACGACGACGAAGAAGACGACGACGAAGAAGACGACGACGAAGACGACGACAACGAAGAAGACGACGACGAAGAAGACGACGACGAAGACGATGACGACGAAGACGACGATGACGAAGACGACGACGACGAAGATGACGACGACGAATAAGACGACGACGAAGACGACGACGACGAAGACGACGACGAAGACGACGACGACGAAGACGACGACGACAAAGACGACGACGACGAAGAAGACGGCGACGAAGACGATGACGACGACGAAGAAGACGACGACGAAGAAGACGACGACGAAGAAGACGTCGACGAAGAAGACGACGACGAAGAAGACGACGACGAAGAAGACGACGACGAAGAAGACGGCGACGAAGAAGACGGCGACGAAGAAGACGGCGACGAAGAAGACGACGACGAAGAAGACGACGACGAAGAAGACGACGACGAAGAAGACGACGACGAAGAAGACGACGACGAAGAAGACGACGACGAAGAAGACGACGACGAAGACGACGACGAAGAATACGATGACGAAGAAGACGACGACGAAGAAGACGACGACGAAGAAGACGACGACGAAGAAGACGACGACGAAGAAGACGACGACGAAAAAGACGACGACGAAGAAGACGACGACGAAGAAGACGACGACGAAGACGACGACGACGAAGACGACGACGACGAAGACGACGACGACGAAGAAGACGACGACGAAGAAGACGACGACGAAGAAGACGACGACGAAGAAGACGACGACGAAGAAGACGACGACGAAGAAGACGACGACGAAGAAGATGATGAAGAAGAAGACGACGACGAAGAAGACGACGACGACGAAGACGACGACGACGAAGACGACGACGACGAAGACCACGACGACGAAGACCACGACGACTAAGACCACGACGAAGAAGAAGACGACGACGAAGATGACGACGACGAAGAAGACGACGATGAAGACGACGACGACGAAGACGACGATGACGAAGACGCCGACGACGAAGACGACGACGACGAATAAGACGACGACGAAGACGACGACGACGAAGACGACGACGACGAAGAAGACGACGAAGAAGAAGACGACGACGAAGACGACGACGACGAAGAAGACGACGACGAAGACGACGACGATGAAGATGACGACGATGAAGACGACGACGACGAAGACGACGACGACGAAGAAGACGACGATGAAGAAGACGGCGACGAAGAAGACGACGACGAAGAAGACGACGACGAAGAAGACGACGACGAAGAAGACGACGACGAACAAGACAACGACGAAGACGACGACGACAAAGAAGATGACGACGAAGAAGACGACGACGAAGACGACGACGACGAAGAAGACGACCACGAAGAAGACGACGACGAAGACGACGACGACGAAGAAGACGACGACGAAGAAGACGACGACGAAGACGATGACGACGAAGACGACGATGACGAAGACGACGACGACGAAGACGACGACGACGAATAAGACGACGACGAAGACGACCACGATGAAGACGACGACGACGAAGACGACGACGACGAAGACGACGACGACGAAGACGACGAAGACGCCGACGACGAAGACGACGACGACGAATAAGACGACGACGAAGACGACGACGACGAAGACGACGACGACGAAGAAGACGACGAAGAAGAAGACGATGACGAAGACGATGACGACGAAGAAGACGACGACGAAGAAGACGACGACGAAGAAGACGACGACGAAGACGACGACGACGAAGAAGACAACGACGAAGAAGACGACGACGAAGACGATGACGACGAAGACGACAATGATGAAGACGACGACGACGAAGACGATGACGACGAAGACGACGACGACGAAGACGACGACGACGAAGATGACGACGACGAATAAGACGACGACGAAGACGACGACGAGGAAGACGACGACGACGAAGACGACGACGACGAAGACGACGACGACGAAGACGCCGACGACGAAGACGACGACGACGAATAAGACGACGACGAAGACGACGACGACGAAGAAGACGACGACGAAGAAGACGGCGACCAAGAAGACGGCGACCAAGAAGACGATGACGAAGAAGACGACGACGAAGAAGACGACGATGAAGAAGACGACGACGAAGAAGACGACGACGACGAAGAAGACGACGACGAAGACGATGACGAGGAAGACGACGACGATGAAGACGACGATGACGAAGAAGACGACGACGAAGAAGACGGCGACGAAGAAGACGGCGACGAAGAAGACGACGACGAAGAAGACGACGACGAAGAAGACGACGACGAAGAAGACGACGACGAAGAAGACGACGACGAAGACGACGACGACAAAGAAGATGATGACGAAGAAGACGACGACGAAGACGACGACGACGAAGAAGACGACAACGAAGAAGACAACGACGAAGACGACGACGACGAAGAAGACGACGACGAAGAAGACGACGACGAAGACGATGACGACGAAGACGACGATGACGAAGACGATGACGACGAAGACGACGACGACGAATAAGACGACGACGAAGACGACGATGACGAAGACGACGACGACGAAGACGACGACGACGAAGACGCCGACGACGAAGACGACGACGACGAATAAGACGACGACGAAGACGACGAGGACGAAGACGACGACGACGAAGAAGACGACGAAGAAGAAGACGATGACGAAGACAATGACGACGAAGAAGACGACGACGAAGACGACGACGACGAAGACGACGACGACGACGAAGAAGACGATGACGAAGGAAGACGGCGACGAAGAAGACGACGACGAAGAAGACGACGACGAAGAAGACGACGACGAAGAAGACGACGACGAAGAAGACAACGACGAAGAAGACGACGACGAAGAAGTCGACGACGAAGAAGACGACGATGAAGAAGACGACGAGGAAGAAGACGACGACGAAGAAGATGATGAAGAAGAAGACGACGACAAGAAGACGACGACGACGAAGACGACGACGACGAAGACGACGACGACGAAGACACACGACGACGAAGACCACGACGACTAAGACCACGACGAAGAAGAAGACGACGACGAAGATGACGACGACGAAGAAGACGACGATGAAGACGACGACGACGAAGACGACGATGACGAAGACGCCGACGACGAAGACGACGACGACGAATAAGACGACGACGAAGACGACGACGACGAAGACGACGACGACGAAGAAGACGACGAAGAAGAAGACGACGACGAAGACGACGACGACGAAGAAGACGACGACGAAGACGACGACGATGAAGATGACGACGATGAAGACGACGACGACGAAGACGACGACGACGAAGAAGACGACGAGGAAGAAGACGGCGACGAAGAAGACGACGACGAAGAAGACGACGACGAAGAAGACGACGACGAAGAAGACGACGACGAAGAAGACGACGACGAAGACGACGACGACAAAGAAGATGACGACGAAGAAGACGACGACGAAGACGACGACGACGAAGAAGACGACCACGAAGAAGACGACGACGAAGACGACGACGACGAAGAAGACGACGACGAAGAAGACGACGACGAAGACGATGACGACGAAGACGACGATGACGAAGACGACGACGACGAAGACGACGACGACGAATAAGACGACGACGAAGACGACCACGATGAAGACGACGACGACGAAGACGACGACGACGAAGACGACGACGACGAAGACGACGAAGACGCCGACGACGAAGACGACGACGACGAATAAGACGACGACGAAGACGACGACGACGAAGACGACGACGACGAAGAAGACGACGAAGAAGAAGACGATGACGAAGACGATGACGACGAAGAAGACGACGACGAAGAAGACGACGACGAAGAAGACGACGACGAAGACGACGACGACGAAGAAGACAACGACGAAGAAGACGACGACGAAGACGATGACGACGAAGACGACAATGATGAAGACGACGACGACGAAGACGATGACGACGAAGACGACGACGACGAAGACGACGACGACGAAGATGACGACGACGAATAAGACGACGACGAAGACGACGACGACGAAGACGACGACGACGAAGACGACGACGACGAAGACGACGACGACGAAGACGCCGACGACGAAGACGACGACGACGAATAAGACGACGACGAAGACGACGACGACGAAGAAGACGACGACGAAGAAGACGGCGACCAAGAAGACGGCGACCAAGAAGACGATGACGAAGAAGACGACGACGAAGAAGACGACGATGAAGAAGACGACGACGAAGAAGACGACGACGACGAAGAAGACGACGACGAAGACGATGACGACGAAGACGACGACGATGAAGACGACGATGACGAAGAAGACGACGACGAAGAAGACGGCGACGAAGAAGACGGCGACGAAGAAGACGACGACGAAGAAGACGACGACGAAGAAGACGACGACGAAGAAGACGACGACGAAGAAGACGACGACGAAGACGACGACGACAAAGAAGATGATGACGAAGAAGACGACGACGAAGACGACGACGACGAAGAAGACGACAACGAAGAAGACAACGACGAAGACGACGACGACGAAGAAGACGACGACGAAGAAGACGACGACGAAGACGATGACGACGAAGACGACGATGACGAAGACGATGACGACGAAGACGACGACGACGAATAAGACGACGACGAAGACGACGATGACGAAGACGACGACGACGAAGACGACGACGACGAAGACGCCGACGACGAAGACGACGACGACGAATAAGACGACGACGAAGACGACGAGGACGAAGACGACGACGACGAAGAAGACGACGAAGAAGAAGACGATGACGAAGACAATGACGACGAAGAAGACGACGACGAAGACGACGACGACGAAGACGACGACGACGACGAAGAAGACGATGACGAAGAAGACGGCGACGAAGAAGACGACGACGAAGAAGACGACGACGAAGAAGACGACGACGAAGAAGACGACGACGAAGAAGACGACGACGAAGAAGACGACGACGAAGAAGTCGACGACGAAGAAGACGACGATGAAGAAGACGACGAGGAAGACGGCGACGAAGAAGACGACGACGAGAAGAAGACGACGACGAAGAAGACGACGACGAAGAAGACGACGGCGAAGAAGACGATGACGAAAAAGACGAAGACGAAGAAGACGACGACGAAGAAGACGACGACGAAGACGACGACGACGAAGACGACGACGACGAAGTCGACGACGATGAAGAAGACGACGACGAAGAAGACGACGACGAAGAAGACGACGACGAAGAAGACGACGACGAGAAGACGACGACGAAGAAGACGACGACGAAGAAGACGACGACGAAGAAGACGACGACGGACGAAGACGACGACGACGAAGACGACGACGACGAAGACCACGACGACGAAGACCACGACGACGAAGACCACGACGACGAAGACGACGACGACGAAGAAGACGACGACGAAGACGACGACGACGAAGAAGACGACGACGAAGACGATGACGACGAAGACGACGACGACGAAGACGCCGACGACGAAGACGAGTACGACGAATAAGACGACGACGAAGACGACGACGACGAAGACGAAGACGACGAAGAAGACGACGAAGAAGAAGACGACGACGAAGACGACGACGATGAAGAAGACGACGACGAAGACGACGACGACGAAGATGACGACGACGAAGACGACGACGACGAAGACGACGACGACGAAGAAGACGACGACGAAGACGATGACGACGAAGAAGACGACGACGAAGAAGACAACGACGAAGACGACGACGATGAAGAAGACGACGAGGAAGAAGACGACGACGAAGAAGACGACGACGAAGAAGACGACGACGAAGAAGACGACGACGAAGAAGACGACGACGAAGAAGACGACGACGAAGAAGACGACGACGAAGAAGACGACGACGAAGAAGACGACGACGACGAAGACGATGACGACGAAGACGACGACGATGAAGACCACGACGACGAAGACCACGACGACGAAGACCACGACGACGAAGACGACGACGACAAAGAAGACGACGACGAAGACGACGACGACGAAGAAGACGACGACGAAGACGATGACGACGAAGACGACGACGACGAAGACGCCGACGACGAAGACGAGTACGACGAATAAGACGACGACGAAGACGACGACGACGAAGACGAAGACGACGAAGAAGACGACGAAGAAGAAGACGACGACGAAGACGACGACGATGAAGAAGACGACGACGAAGACGACGACGACGAAGATGACGACGACGAAGACGACGACGACGAAGACGACGACGACGAAGAAGACGACGACGAAGACGATGACGACGAAGAAGACGACGACGAAGAAGACGACGACGAAGACGACGACGATGAAGAAGACGACGACGAAGAAGACGACGATGAAGACGACGACGACGAAGAAGACGACGACGAAGAAGACGACGACGACGAAGACGACGACGACGAAGACCACGACGACGAAGACGACGACGACGAAGACCACGATGACGACGATGACGAAGACTATGACCACGAAGACCACGACGAGGAAGACGACGACGACGAAGAAGACGACGACGAAGACGACGATGACGAAGAAGACGACGACGAAGACGATGACGAAGACAACGACGACGAAGACAACGACGACGAAGACGACGACGACGAAGAAGACGACGACGAAGACGACGACGACGAAGAAGACGACGACGAAGAAGACGACGACGAAGACGACGACGAAGACAACGACGACGAAGACGACGACGACGAAGATGACGACGACGAAGACGACGACGAAGACGACGACGACGAAGAAGAAGACGACGACGAAGAAGACGACGACGTAGACGACGACGAAGACAACGACGACGAAGACGACGACGACGAAGACGACGACGACGAAGAAGACGACGACGAAGAAGACGACGACGAAGAAGACGACGACGACGAAGACGACGACGACGAAGATGACGACGACGAAGACCACGACGACGAAGACCACGACGACGAAGACGACGACGACGAAGAAGACGACGACGAAGACGACGACGACGAAGAAGACGACGACGAAGACGATGACGACGAAGACGACGACGACGAAGACGCCGACGACGAAGACGAGTACGACGAATAAGACGACGACGAAGACGACGACGACGAAGACGAAGACGACGAAGAAGGACGACGAAGAAGAAGACGACGACGAAGACGACGACGATGAAGAAGACGACGACGAAGACGACGACGACGAAGATGACGACGACGAAGACGACGACGACGAAGACGACGACGACGAAGAAGACGACGACGAAGACGATGACGACGAAGAAGACGACGACGAAGAAGACGACGACGAAGACGACGACGATGAAGAAGACGACGACGAAGAAGACGACGACGAAGACGACGACGACGAAGACGAAGACGACGAAGAAGACGACGAAGAAGAAGACGACGACGAAGACGACGACGATGAAGAAGACGACGACGAAGACGACGACGACGAAGATGACGACGACGAAGACGACGACGACGAAGACGACGACGACGAAGAAGACGACGACGAAGACGATGACGACGAAGAAGACGACGACGAAGAAGACGACGACGAAGACGACGACGATGAAGAAGACGACGACGAAGAAGACGATGATGAAGACGACGACGACGAAGAAGACGACGACGAAGAAGACGACGACGACGAAGACGAAAAAGACGAAGACCACGACGACGAAGACGACGACGACGAAGACCACGATGACGACGATGACGAAGACTATGACCACGAAGACCACGACGAGGAAGACGACGACGACGAAGAAGACGACGACGAAGACGACGATGACGAAGAAGACGACGACGAAGACGATGACGAAGACAACGACGACGAAGACAACGACGACGAAGACGACGACGACGAAGAAGACGACGACGAAGACGACGACGACGAAGAAGACGACGACGAAGAAGACGACGACGAAGACGACGACGAAGACAACGACGACGAAGACGACGACTACGAAGATGACGACGACGAAGACGACGACGAAGACGACGACGACGAAGAAGAAGACGACGACGAAGAAGACGACGACGTAGACGACGACGAAGACAACGACGACGAAGACGACGACGACGAAGATGACGACGACGAAGACGACGACGACGAAGAAGACGACGACGAAGAAGACGACGACGAAGACAACGACGAAGACAACGACGACGAAGACGACGACGACGAAGATGACGACGACGAAGACGACGACGACAAAGACGATGACGACGAAGACGACGACGAAGACGACGACGAAGACGACGACGACGAAGACGACGACGACGAAGAAGACGACGACGAAGAAGACGACGACGAAGAAGACGACGACGACGAAGACCACGACGACGAAGACGACGACGACGAAGAAGACGACGACGAAGACGACGACGACGAAGAAGACGACGACGAAGACGATGACGACGAAGACGACGACGACGAAGACGCCGACGACGAAGACGAGTACGACGAATAAGACGACGACGAAGACGACGACGACGAAGACGAAGACGACGAAGAAGACGACGAAGAAGAAGACGACGACGAAGACGACGACGATGAAGAAGACGACGACGAAGACGACGACGACGAAGACGACGACGACGAAGACGACGACGACGAAGACGACGACGACGAAGAAGACGACGACGAAGACGATGACGACGAAGAAGACGACGACGAAGAAGACGACGACGAAGACGACGACGATGAAGAAGACGACGACGAAGAAGACGACGACGAAGACGACGACGACGAAGACGAAGACGACGAAGAAGACGACGAAGAAGAAGACGACGACGAAGACGACGACGATGAAGAAGACGACGACGAAGACGACGACGACGAAGATGACGACGACGAAGACGACGACGACGAAGAAGACGACGACGAAGACGACGACGACGAAGAAGACGACGACGAAGACGATGACGACGAAGACGACGACGACGAAGACGCCGACGACGAAGACGAGTACGACGAATAAGACGACGACGAAGACGACGACGACGAAGACGAAGACGACGAAGACGAAGACGACGAATAAGACGACGACGAAGACGACGACGACGAAGACGAAGACGACGAAGAAGACGACGAAGAAGAAGACGACGACGAAGACGACGACGATGAAGAAGACGACGACGAAGACGACGACGACGAAGATGACGACGACGAAGACGACGACGACGAAGACGACGACGACGAAGAAGACGACGACGAAGACGATGACGACGAAGAAGACGACGACGAAGAAGACGACGACGAAGACGATGACGACGAAGACGACGACGACGAAGACGCCAACGACGAAGACGAGTACGACGAATAAGACGACGACGAAGACGACGACGACGAAGACGAAGACGACGAAGAAGACGACGAAGAAGAAGACGACGACGAAGACGACGACGATGAAGAAGACGACGACGAAGATGACGACGACGAAGATGACGACGACGAAGACGACGACGACGAAGACGACGACGACGAAGAAGACGACGACGAAGACGATGACGACGAAGAAGACGACGACGAAGAAGACGACGACGAAGACGACGACGATGAAGAAGACGACGACGAAGAAGACGACGACGAAGACGACGACGACGAAGACGAAGACGACGAAGAAGACGACGAAGAAGAAGACGACGACGAAGACGACGACGATGAAGAAGACGACGACGAAGACGACGACGACGAAGATGACGACGACGAAGACGACGACGACGAAGACGACGACGACGAAGAAGACGACGACGAAGACGATGACGACGAAGAAGACGACGACGAAGAAGACGACGACGAAGACGACGACGATGAAGAAGACGACGACGAAGAAGACGACGATGAAGACGACGACGACGAAGAAGACGACGACGAAGAAGACGACGACGACGAAGACGACGACGACGAAGACCACGACGACGAAGACGACGACGACGAAGACCACGATGACGACGATGACGACGATGACGAAGACTATGACCATGAAGACCACGACGAGGAAGACGACGACGACGAAGAAGACGACGACGAAGACGACGATGACGAAGAAGACGACGACGAAGACGATGACGAAGACAACGACGACGAAGACAACGACGACGAAGACGACGACGACGAAGAAGACGACGACGAAGACGACGACGACGAAGAAGACGACGACGAAGAAGACGACGACGAAGACGACGACGAAGACAACGACGACGAAGACGACGACGACGAAGATGACGACGACGAAGACGACGACGAAGACGACGACGACGAAGAAGAAGACGACGACGAAGAAGACGACGACGTAGACGACGACGAAGACAACGACGAGGAAGACGACGACGACGAAGATGACGACGACGAAGACGACGACGACGAAGAAGACGACGACGAAGAAGACGACGACGAAGACAACGACGAAGACAACGACGACGAAGACGACGACGACGAAGATGACGACGACGAAGACGACGACGACAAAGACGATGACGACGAAGACGACGACGAAGACGACGACGAAGACGACGACGACGAAGACGACGACGACGAAGAAGACGACGACGAAGAAGACGACGACGAAGAAGACGACGACGACGAAGACGACGACGACGAAGACGACGACGACGAAGACCACGACGACGAAGACCACGACGACGAAGACCACGACGACGAAGAAGACGACGACGAAGAAGACGACGACGAAGACGACGACGACGAAGAAGACGACGACGAAGACGATGACGACGAAGACGACGACGACGAAGACGCCGACGACGAAGACGAGTACGACGAATAAGACGACGACGAAGACGACGACGACGAAGACGAAGACGACGAAGAAGACGACGAAGAAGAAGACGACGACGAAGACGACGACGATGAAGAAGACGACGACGAAGACGACGACCGACGAAGATGACGACGACGAAGACGACGACGACGAAGACGACGACGACGAAGAAGACGACGACGAAGACGATGACGACGAAGAAGACGACGACGAAGAAGACGACGACGAAGACGACGACGATGAAGAAGACGACGACGAAGAAGACGACGACGAAGACGACGACGACGAAGACGAAGACGACGAAGAAGACGACGAAGAAGAAGACGACGACGAAGACGACGACGATGAAGAAGACGACGACGAAGACGACGACGACGAAGATGACGACGACGAAGACGACGACGACGAAGAAGAGACGACGACGAAGACGACGACGACGAAGAAGACGACGACGAAGACGATGACGACGAAGATGACGACGACGAAGACGCCGACGACGAAGACGAGTACGACGAATAAGACGACGACGAAGACGACGACGACGAAGACGAAGACGACGAAGACGAAGACGACGAATAAGACGACGACGAAGACGACGACGACGAAGACGAAGACGACGAAGAAGACGACGAAGAAGAAGACGACGACGAAGACGACGACGATGAAGAAGACGACGACGAAGACGACGACGACGAAGATGACGACGACGAAGACGACGACGACGAAGACGACGACGACGAAGAAGACGACGACGAAGACGATGACGACGAAGAAGACGACGACGAAGAAGACAACGACGAAGACGACGACGATGAAGAAGACGACGAGGAAGAAGACGACGACGAAGAAGACGACGACGAAGAAGACGACGACGAAGAAGACGACGACGAAGAGGACGACGACGAAGAAGACGACGACGAAGAAGACGACGACGAAGAAGACGACGACGAAGAAGACGACGACGACGAAGACGATGACGACGAAGACGACGACGATGAAGACCACGACGACGAAGACCACGACGACGAAGACCACGACGACGAAGACGACGACGACGAAGAAGACGACGACGAAGACGACGACGACGAAGAAGACGACGACGAAGACGATGACGACGAAGACGACGACGACGAAGACGCCGACGACGAAGACGAGTACGACGAATAAGACGACGACGAAGACGACGACGACGAAGACGAAGACGACGAAGAAGACGACGAAGAAGAAGACGACGACGAAGACGACGACGATGAAGAAGACGACGACGAAGACGACGACGACGAAGATGACGACGACGAAGACGACGACGACGAAGACGACGACGACGAAGAAGACGACGACGAAGACGATGACGACGAAGAAGACGACGACGAAGAAGACGACGACGAAGACGACGACGATGAAGAAGACGACGACGAAGAAGACGACGACGAAGACGACGACGACGAAGAAGACGACGACGAAGAAGACGACGACGACGAAGACGACGACGACGAAGACCACGACGACGAAGACGACGACGACGAAGACCACGATGACGACGATGACGAAGACTATGACCACGAAGACCACGACGAGGAAGACGACAACGACGAAGAAGACGACGACGAAGACGACGATGACGAAGAAGACGACGACGAAGACGATGACGAAGACAACGACGACGAAGACAACGACGACGAAGACGACGACGACGAAGAAGACGATGACGAAGACGACGACGACGAAGAAGACGACGACGAAGAAGACGACGACGAAGACGACGACGAAGACAACGACGACGAAGACGACGACGACGAAGATGACGACGACGAAGACGACAACGACGAAGAAGACGACGACGAAGAAGACGACGACGAAGACGACGACGAAGACAACGACGACGAAGACGACGACGACGAAGATGACGACGACGAAGACGACGACGACAAAGACGATGACGACGAAGACGACGACGAAGACGACGACGAAGACGACGACGACGAAGACGACGACGACGAAGAAGACGACGACGAAGAAGACGACGACGAAGAAGACGACGACGACGAAGACGACGACGACGAAGACGACGACGACGAAGACTACGACGACGAAGACCACGACGACGAAGACCACGACGACGAAGACGACGACGACGAAGAAGACGACGACGAAGACGACGACGACGAAGAAGACACGACGAAGACGATGACGACGAAGACGACGACGACGAAGACGCCGACGACGAAGACGAGTACGACGAATAAGACGACGACGAAGACGACGACGACGAAGACGAAGACGACGAAGAAGACGACGAAGAAGAAGACGACGACGAAGACGACGACGATGAAGAAGACGACGACGAAGAAGACGACGACGAAGATGACGACGACGAAGACGACGACGACGAAGACGACGACGACGAAGAAGACGACGACGAAGACGATGACGACGAAGAAGACGACGACGAAGAAGACGACGACGAAGACGACGACGATGAAGAAGACGACGACGAGAAGACGACGACGAAGACGACGACGACGAAGACGAAGACGACGAAGAAGACGACGAAGAAGAAGACGACGACGAAGACGACGACGATGAAGAAGACGACGACGAAGACGACGACGACGAAGATGACGACGACGAAGACGACGACGACGAAGAAGACGACGACGAAGACGACGACGACGAAGAAGACGACGACGAAGATGATGACGACGAAGACGACGACGACGAAGACGCCGACGACGAAGACGAGTACGACGAATAAGACGACGACGAAGACGACGACGACGAAGACGAAGACGACGAAGAAGACGACGAAGAAGAAGACGACGACGAAGACGACGACGATGAAGAAGACGACGACGAAGACGACGACGACGAAGATGACGACGACGAAAACGACGACGACGAAGACGACGACGACGAAGAAGACGACGACGAAGACGATGACGACGAAGAAGACGACGACGAAGAAGACAACGACGAAGACGACGACGATGAAGAAGACGACGACGAAGAAGACGACGACGAAGAAGACGACGACGAAGAAGACGACGACGAAGAAGACGACGACGAAGAAGACGACGACGAAGAAGACGACGACGAAGAAGACGACGACAAAGAAGACGACGACGAAGAAGACGACGACGACGAAGACGACGACGACGAAGACGACGACGATGAAGACCACGACGACGAAGACCACGACGACGAAGACCACGACGACGAAGACGACGACGACGAAGAAGACGACGACGAAGACGATGACGACGAAGACGACGACGACGAAGACGCCGACGACGAAGACGAGTACGACGAATAAGACGACGACGAAGACGACGACGATGAAGACGAAGACGACGAAGAAGACGACGAAGAAGAAGACGACGACGAAGACGACGACGATGAAGAAGACGACGACGAAGACGACGACGACGAAGATGACGACGACGAAGACGACGACGACGAAGACGACGACGACGAAGAAGACGACGACGAAGACGATGACGATGAAGAAGACGACGACGAAGAAGACGACGACGAAGACGACGACGATGAAGAAGACGACGACGAAGAAGACGACGACGAAGACGACGACGACGAAGAAGACGACGACGAAGAAGACGACGACGACGAAGACGACGACGACGAAGACCACGATGACGAAGACGACGACGACGAAGACCACGATGACGACGATGACGAAGACTACGACCACGAAGACCACGACGAGGAAGACGACGACGACGAAGAAGACGACGACGAAGACGACGATGACGAAGAAGACGACGACGAAGACGATGACGAAGACAATGACGACGAAGACAACGACGACGAAGACGACGACGACGAAGAAGACGACGACGAAGACGACGACGACGAAGAAGACGACGACGAAGAAGACGACGACGAAGACGACGACGAAGACAACGACGACGAAGACGACGACGACGAAGATGACGACGACGAAGACGACGACGACAAAGACGATGACGACGAAGACGACGACGAAGACGACGACGAAGACGACGACGACGAAGACGACGACGACGAAGAAGACGACGACGAGAAAGACGACGACGACGAAGAAGACGACGAAGAAGAAGACGATGACGAAGACGATGACGACGAAGAAGACGACGACGAAGAAGACGACGACGAAGAAGACGACGACGAAGACGACGACGACGAAGAAGACAACGACGAAGAAGACGACGACGAAGACGATGACGACGAAGACGACAATGATGAAGACGACGACGACGAAGACGATGACGACGAAGACGACGACGACGAAGACGACGACGACGAAGATGACGACGACGAATAAGACGACGACGAAGACGACGACGAGGAAGACGACGACGACGAAGACGACGACGACGAAGACGACGACGACGAAGACGCCGACGACGAAGACGACGACGACGAATAAGACGACGACGAAGACGACGACGACGAAGAAGACGACGACGAAGAAGACGACGATGAAGAAGACGACGACGAAGAAGACGACGACGACGAAGAAGACGACGACGAAGACGATGACGACGAAGACGACGACGATGAAGACGACGATGACGAAGAAGACGACGACGAAGAAGACGGCGACGAAGAAGACGGCGACGAAGAAGACGACGACGAAGAAGACGACGACGAAGAAGACGACGACGAAGAAGACGACGACGAAGAAGACGACGACGAAGACGACGACGACAAAGAAGATGATGACGAAGAAGACGACGACGAAGACGACGACGACGAAGAAGACGACAACGAAGAAGACAACGACGAAGACGACGACGACGAAGAAGACGACGACGAAGAAGACGACGACGAAGACGATGACGACGAAGACGACGATGACGAAGACGATGACGACGAAGACGACGACGACGAATAAGACGACGACGAAGACGACGATGACGAAGACGACGACGACGAAGACGACGACGACGAAGACGCCGACGACGAAGACGACGACGACGAATAAGACGACGACGAAGACGACGAGGACGAAGACGACGACGACGAAGAAGACGACGAAGAAGAAGACGATGACGAAGACAATGACGACGAAGAAGACGACGACGAAGACGACGACGACGAAGACGACGACGACGACGAAGAAGACGATGACGAAGAAGACGGCGACGAAGAAGACGACGACGAAGAAGACGACGACGAAGAAGACGACGACGAAGAAGACGACGACGAAGAAGACGACGACGAAGAAGACGACGACGAAGAAGTCGACGACGAAGAAGACGACGATGAAGAAGACGACGAGGAAGAAGACGACGACGAAGAAGATGATGAAGAAGAAGACGACGACGAAGAAGACGACGACGACGAAGACGACGACGACGAGACGACGACGACGAAGACCACGACGACGAAGACCACGACGACTAAGACCACGACGAAGAAGAAGACGACGACGAAGATGACGACGACGAAGAAGACGACGATGAAGACGACGACGACGAAGACGACGATGACGAAGACGCCGACGACGAAGACGACGACGACGAATAAGACGACGACGAAGACGACGACGACGAAGACGACGACGACGAAGAAGACGACGAAGAAGAAGACGACGACGAAGACGACGACGACGAAGAAGACGACGACGAAGACGACGACGATGAAGATGACGACGATGAAGACGACGACGACGAAGACGACGACGACGAAGAAGACGACGATGAAGAAGACGGCGACGAAGAAGACGACGACGAAGAAGACGACGACGAAGAAGACGACGACGAAGAAGACGACGACGAAGAAGACGACGACGAAGAAGACGACGACGAAGACGACGACGACAAAGAAGATGACGACGAAGAAGACGACGACGAAGACGACGACGACGAAGAAGACGACCACGAAGAAGACGACGACGAAGACGACGACGACGAAGAAGATGACGACGAAGAAGACGACGACGAAGACGATGACGACGAAGACGACGATGACGAAGACGATGACGACGAAGACGACGACGACGAATAAGACGACGACGAAGACGACCACGATGAAGACGACGACGACGAAGACGACGACGACGAAGACGACGACGACGAAGACGACGAAGACGCCGACGACGAAGACGACGACGACGAATAAGACGACGACGAAGACGACGACGACGAAGACGACGACGACGAAGAAGACGACGAAGAAGAAGACGATGACGAAGACGATGACGACGAAGAAGACGACGACGAAGAAGACGACGACGAAGAAGACGACGACGAAGACGACGACGACGAAGAAGACAACGACGACGAAGACGATGACGACGAAGACGACAATGATGAAGACGACGACGACGAAGACGATGACGACGAAGACGACGACGACGAAGACGACGACGACGAAGATGACGACGACGAATAAGACGACGACGAAGACGACGACGACGAAGACGACGACGACGAAGACGACGACGACGAAGACGACGACGACGAAGACGCGACGACGAGACGACGACGACGATAAGACGACGACGAAGACGACGACGACGAAGAAGACGACGACGAAGAAGACGGCGACCAAGAAGACGGCGACCAAGAAGACGATGACGAAGAAGACGACGACGAAGAAGACGACGATGAAGAAGACGACGACGAAGAAGACGACGATGACGAAGAAGACGACGACGAAGACGATGACGACGAAGACGACGACGATGAAGACGACGATGACGAAGAAGACGACGACGAAGAAGACGGCGACGAAGAAGACGGCGACGAAGAAGACGACGACGAAGAGACGACGACGAAGAAGAAGACGACGAAGAAGACGACGACGAAGAAGACGACGACGAAGACGACGATGACAAAGAAGATGATGACGAAGAAGACGACAACGAAGACGACGACGACGAAGAAGACGACAACGAAGAAGACAACGACGAAGACGACGACGACGAGAGACGACGACGAAGAAGACGACGACGAAGACGATGACGACGAAGACGACGATGACGAAGACGATGACGACGAAGACGACGACGACGAATAAGACGACGACGAAGACGACGATGACGAAGACGACGACGACGAAGACGACGACGACGAAGACGCCGACGACGAAGACGACGACGACGAATAAGACGACGACGAAGACGACGAGGACGAAGACGACGACGACGAAGAAGACGACGAAGAAGAAGACGATGACGAAGACAATGACGACGAAGAAGACGACGACGAAGACGACGACGACGAAGACGACGACGACGACGAAGAAGACGATGACGAAGAAGACGGCGACGAAGAAGACGACGACGAAGAAGACGACGACGAAGAAGACGACGACGAAGAAGACGACGACGAAGAAGACGACGACGAAGAAGACGACGACGAAGAAGTCGACGACGAAGAAGACGACGATGAAGAAGACGACGAGGAAGACGGCGACGAAGAAGACGACGACGAAGAAGACGACGACGAAGAAGACGACGACGAAGAAGACGACGGCGAAGAAGACGATGACGAAAAGACGAAGACGAAGAAGACGACGACGAAGAAGACGACGACGAAGACGACGACGACGAAGACGACGACGACGAAGTCGACGACGATGAAGAAGACGACGACGAAGAAGACGACGACGAAGAAGACGACACGAAGAAGACGACGACGAAGAAGACGACGACGAAGAAGACGACGACGAAGAAGACGACGACGAAGAAGACGACGACGACGAAGACGACGACGACGAAGACGACGACGACGAGACACGACGACGAAGACCACGACGACGAAGACCACGACGACGAAGACGACGACGACGAAGAAGACGACGACAAAGACGACGACGACGAAGAAGACGACGACGAAGACGATGACGACGAATACGACGACGACGAAGACGCCGACGACGAAGACGAGTACGACGAATAAAGACGACGCGAAGACGACGACGACGAAGACGAAGACGACGAAGAAGACGACGAAGAAGAAGACGACGACGAAGACGACGACGATGAAGAAGACGACGACGAAGACGACGACGACGAAGATGACGACGACGAAGACGACGACGACGAAGACGACGACGACGAAGAAGACGACGACGAAGACGATGACGACGAAGAAGACGACGACGAAGAAGACAACGACGAAGACGACGACGATGAAGAAGACGACGAGGAAGAAGACGACGACGAAGAAGACGACGACGAGAAGACGACGACGAAGAAGACGACGACGAAGAAGACGACGACGAAGAAGACGACGACGAAGAAGACGACGACGAAGAAGACGACGACGAAGAAGACGACGACGACGAAGACGATGACGACGAAGACGACGACGATGAAGACCACGACGACGAAGACCACGACGACGAAGACCACGACGACGAAGACGACGACGACGAAGAAGACGACGACGAAGACGACGACGACGAAGAAGACGACGACGAAGACGATGACGACGAAGACGACGACGACGAAGACGCCGACGACGAAGACGAGTACGACGAATAAGACGACGACGAAGATGACGACGACGAAGACGAAGACGACGAAGAAGACGACGAAGAAGAAGACGACGACGAAGACGACGACGATGAAGAAGACGACGACGAAGACGACGACGACGAAGATGACGACGACGAAGACGACGACGACGAAGACGACGACGACGAAGAAGACGACGACGAAGACGATGACGACGAAGAAGACGACGACGAAGAAGACGACGACGAAGACGACGACGATGAAGAAGACGACGACGAAGAAGACGACGATGAAGACGACGAGACGAAGAAGACGACGACGAAGAAGACGACGACGACGAAGACGACGACGACGAAGACCACGACGACGAAGACGACGACGACGAAGACCACGATGACGACGATGACGAAGACTATGACCACGAAGACCACGACGAGGAAGACGACGACGACGAAGAAGACGACGACGAAGACGACGATGACGAAGAAGACGACGACGAAGACGATGACGAAGACAACGACGACGAAGACAACGACGACGAAGACGACGACGACGAAGAAGACGACGACGAAGACGACGACGACGAAGAAGACGACGACGAAGAAGACGACGACGAAGACGACGACGAAGACAACGACGACGAAGACGACGACGACGAAGATGACGACGACGAAGACGACGACGAAGACGACGACGACGAAGAAGAAGACGACGACGAAGAAGACGACGACGTAGACGACGACGAAGACAACGACGACGAAGACGACGACGACGAAGATGACGACGACGAAGACGACGACGACGAAGAAGACGACGACGAAGAAGACGACGACGAAGACGACGACGAAGACAACGACGACGAAGACGACGACGACGAAGATGACGACGACGAAGACGACGACGACAAAGACGATGACGACGAAGACGACGACGAAGACGACGACGAAGACGACGACGACGAAGACGACGACGACGAAGAAGACGACGACGAAGAAGACGACGACGAAGAAGACGACGACGACGAAGACGACGACGACGAAGATGACGACGACGAAGACACGACGACGAAGACCACGACGACGAAGACCACGACGACGAAGACGACGACGACGAAGAAGACGACGACGAAGACGACGACGACGAGAAGACGACGACGAAGACGATGACGACGAAGACGACGACGACGAAGACGCCGACGACGAAGACGAGTACGACGAATAAGACGACGACGAAGACGACGACGACGAAGACGAAGACGACGAAGAAGACGACGAAGAAGAAGACGACGACGAAGACGACGACGATGAAGAAGACGACGACGAAGACGACGACGACGAAGATGACGACGACGAAGACGACGACGACGAAGACGACGACGACGAAGAAGACGACGACGAAGACGATGACGACGAAGAAGACGACGACGAAGAAGACGACGACGAAGACGACGACGATGAAGAAGACGACGACGAAGAAGACGACGACGAAGACGAC